>VYXC01008876.1:594348-688016 GCA_013397175.1 Platysteira castanea
TGCGGCAGCCGGCCGTCACCATAGGCCGCAACTCCTCGCAGGGCTCGGTGGACGTCAACATGGGGCACTCCAGCTTCATCTCGCGGCGGCACCTGCAGCTCAGCTTCCAGGAGCCGCACTTCTACCTGCGCTGCCTCGGCAAGAACGGCGTCTTCGTGGACGGCGCCTTCCAGCGCCGCGGCGGCCCGGCCCTGCAGCTCCCGCCGCAGTGAGTGCCGGGGGCCGGGGGCGGCGGGGCCGGGCCGGCTCCGCAGGGCAGGAACGGCCCCAGGGCGTGGAGAGGGACCCTCTGTCCCGGGGAGGGGGCGTGGGGCTGGGCGGAGCGGGAGCTCCTTCGAGGAGGGGACGGTGAGGGGTCCCTCGCCCCGCCGAGCAGACGGTCAGCTGCCTGTGTCCCATGCAGGGGATGTGGGTCTGCCAGGAGAAGGGCCTGAGGTGATGGTGAGGGGTCACAGCTGATGAAGGAAACAGGGGTCAAGGATCCCCCTGCCCACCAAGGGTCTGAGGGGATAGTGAGGATCTGCCTCTGAAGAAGGTGGAGGGCTTGAGATAGCGGTGAGGGATCCCCCTGCTCACGGAGAGCCGGAGGGGACAGTGAAGGTCCCGTCACTTGAAGCTGGTCACAGTGGGTGAGAGACACTCACCTGGCGGAGGGCCTGGGATGGTGGTGAGGGACATCTGCCTGTTGATGACTTTACCATCACCAAGGGATGTCCTCGCCTTCCCGGCCTTGCTGCTGTCCTCCGTGGCTGAGGAAGGGACCATGTTCATTGGGACTGGGGCTGCTCCCTCTGAGGGAACCATGTCTGGGGGAAAAGTGTGAAGAAGTGTGAGCCCCTCGCTGCAAGGTGTCCCCCATGGTCATCGTCCTCCATGCCTGGCTGCAGGCAGACTAATGTTCAACCACTGGCCCTTAAGGGTTTCAGAAAGACAGAGAAGAAAGGACTGTCAGTGGGCTAAAACTTGCTACACCCAAGTCTTGTCTTCGTTGGAAAAGATCTAGTGGAAAAAGCTGGAAACCACTTTGCCAGAGTGCTTGCTTAAGGCGTTGGCAAGTTAGATGTTGCTCCTGGTGTCTCTCTGGAGCAGCAGAAAAAGGGAGGAGTCAGGCCAGGCTGGGAATGATGCTGCCCACCAGGACAGCAGGTGCCCAAGGAGTCTTTGCTTCCTTAAGGAAGGGGAGAGAGGTGCAGAAGGGTTTGCTGTGCTACCAGGGTCTGTGCTCTGTTAAACTCTCTTGCAGGAAGAAGAACGGGGTTTATGTTAAGCTATTTCTTCCTCTGAAGACATTGTTTATGGTTGCTGAGTACTGTCCAGCAACTGCAGTGCTTCACCCCAGGGCAGCAGCGTGGTAGTGGTGGGTGATGTAATTTGTGTGTGCATCTCCTCTGGTTGTACCAGACAGGCTGTGCCTAATGCCCTCTCTGAGCGGAAACACGCTGTAAAGGCAGAAGATTGGGGTTTTGTTGTTTGTATAAAACATCTGTTTTCATCTGTCACGTTTTGGCTTTGGTACTGTTTACCTCCAGCACCAGGGTCCTGGAGTTATCCCTCTCTCGCCAGCCTGTCGCTCAGGGGAGGGTTTTTTAATTACTCATTTCCTCTGCAGGCTGCTTCATTTTGTACTCAGTAATTTAGTTATAGCTCCCTAGCTGCTCGCTCTCTGAGGCGTTTTGGTTTGTAATGTGTTTCATTTTCTGAAAGAGATGTCCTTTTGTGTCTGCTTAATTAATCTGGCTTTGTAAAACAAGACCACCTGAAGCCCTGGGCACTTCTGTTGTCATTCCCTCTGGCTCTGGTATCTGTGCAAGCTCTCTCCTCCCTGTCATTCTGTTTCTTTACTTGGTTAATCATAAGCAGTGTGACAGAAAACTGTGTAAAGCAGCAATCTTGCTGCTTATTTCTGTCCCTTTTCTCCTGGCTCCTGAAGTGGGAATGGCAACTTTCCGTCAGCATCCTTTTAAAGGGAGGAGTTTATTATGTACACTTATGAACTCTACACAATAAGGCATCCTCAGCTTGGCTGCTGTTTGAGCTACATAAATAAACTTGGAGCTCCTCCCTTTCTGACTTCCAGAGTAGGAAAATGTTTTGCATCAATCTAGAGGAATTTGCCCCCTTGCTTCTATCAGGTAAACAACTCCTTACTGGCCAGTCAAGGGTTTGTAACCCAGACCAGGAAAAAGAAAATCTTGTTGAAGCTTGGTGTACACAGTCTTGATTGAGGCTTGAAACTCTGCTGTTACCTTGTTATCTCCACTCTTGAAAAATCAGACCATTCCCTCCCAGTCACCCTCTCCACATGCACACACACAAAAATCTCCTCTCCCCAGTAAACACAAAGTGCCATTTCTTTTCTGTAGAGAAGCCTGTGTGCTTACTGCCAGCTGATGTCAGGAGGAGGACAAAGTGAGGACAGGTTGTAGTACACAGACTTTACACAATGTTTTCTGCATATTATGGTAACACTCGTGCCCTGTTTGGTACAGCCACACCTTCTCCATGTACCAGCAGGATATACAGTTTATATTAAATTTCAGGAATTAATGATCATTCCATTCAGTGTTTTAGAGGGAGGTCCTTGTGATGTGGGGAGCTCTTGCCAGTAATATTCTAAGAACCAGTTGTTTGAATGGTTGTCCTCCCTTTTTTCCCCCCCACCTGTAAAGGATGGCAGAAATGTGCTGTTTTCTTTGGACCACTGCAGTCACTGCTGCTGTTACGTTACAAGCAAAGGAAACGCTTGTGCATCATGAGATCATGAATGGAAGCAGAGGGTTCCAGGAAAAAGTGTCTTTCAGCTGTAGCTCATGCTATTCGCTAAAAAATAGATGCTGAGCTCATAAATTCTGTTTTCTGAGGTTCCTTCTCACTTTACTATTTCTGTATAAAACTTCTCTTTTCTAAGTTTTCTAAGTTTAGAAGTAGTTCCTGAAATGTACAGAAGGTCTTGTCAGGTGGGGAAGGGAGGAAAGGGGGAGTTTGAGACCTCTCTTGAAGGCTGCACTTACTTTCTGTCTCAACAGCCCTACTCAAAATCAAGGGCTTTTGAAAAGCTTGGTATCACTTCCTCCATCAGCGTGGTGTGTGTGGATTATCTGCTGTAACCAGGATTTTACTGCTGGGCAGGAGTATCATATTCCACAGCTGTGTTGTTATGGGAGGTTGTATTTCACAGATGTGATGACATAACTATACCGTATAATTAAACAATAATAACCAACAAAGAGGACATTTCCTAGAGGTTAATGACAGTTAGGAACAAAGTGGGTGGAAGAGTGGAGGGCCTATGGTACAGCTGAAGATCCTTAATCAGTTTAATTAATAAGTGCCACACTACAGCAGACATTACAAATATAAATCAAGATGAAATGACGGAAGTACTTACATCAAAAATAAGTGCTTCAAATCAAATTAAGGATTTGCTAGAAACTCTTTTTGTAGCTTGTGATTGTTTTTTAGCTGTGCTGGTGGGAGCTGGAAATCTGTAGATAAATATCTGGGTATTTTTCTATAAGAAAGAGAGGAACTCAAAACTACCAGGAGAATATGCACTAGATTTTAAAAGCTATTGATACCAGAAGAAGTGTGAGATAGAGCAGGAACCGTTAACTGGAGTATTTTTTCCTATTGAAGACAGTAATTTCTTCAAATTTACAGTGTAATCAGGTGTTTACAGGATCAGGTTAATGATGAATTATTAACTTTTTCTTTGCTGTCTTCAAAATTGACTCAGTTTTAAAAATAATTAATAGCAAGTTAGTCACTTCCAGTAACTAAAATAAGCATTTGTTTGGTTATTTATTTATTTTATCCTCCAGAACAGAAGGAACTGTTACAGTTGAAAGTTAAACCTGCTAACCTGAATTTTAAGTAGCTATGAGTCAGGTCTTCAGATGCACCTAAATACAAAAGTTCTATTGACTAAAACCTGCAAATGTTGCTTGAGCATAGCCTGATAATAGCACTTGAGCTTTTTGAACTGTGAGCTCAATAGATTGGAAAATGATGCTTGTCTGGGAATGTTTCATGGGATATTTGCTTATTGCTTCTGTGACCATTTAGAATTTCTGCAGTAGCATAATTAATGGAGCCTGAAGTTGGTGTTTTTCTGTGTAAATGGATTCTTTCAGTATGAGCTTTCTAAGCATAAAAACAAGTTTTTAAACCTGTAGTTCTTTTAGCATTTAGGAAATAAATGGAGGAGCTTTTTTAGTTTGAGAATAAACACAAGGGAAGTAAATATATGGATGTATGAAATCAAATTAAAACATAGAGTTAAAATTTTAAAAATTATGCATATAAGCCCCATTATAAATTGAAAACTTACCATGCATGTCAACTTTTATTAAGAGCATGCAGCTTTATTTATAATGGGATTTTTCTAGGTGCTCAATAAACTTGACAAAAACAAATAGTCGTATACTCTGACCACACACCAAGGTGCTGATCCTGCAGAATTTTACATGTGCATTAATCTTTCCATATTGTGAGTACACAAGTTCCCTTCGGTGTTTGGGTAGCGGGGGTGTCTCAGCAACTGGGGTTTCAGAACTAGAAAATGGAGAGCTAGATCCAGCTTCTTAGGGACATGGCTGTACAGCCTGTTAGCCAGAAACTCGGGGCACTAATTCAAGTTTTAAAAAATGCCATATTCTAGAAAAATGGAGATATGCACAATGCACTGCAGTGTTTTGGCTGAACAGTCTGTTAGCCAGAAACTTGAAGCACTAATTCAAGTTGAAAAAAATGCCATATTCTAGAAAAATGGAGATATGCACAATGCACTGCAGTGTTTGGTGACCTCAGCAACCACTCGAGCTCCATTCTTGTGGTTGGAGCGATGCCATCACGGTGGGTACGAGGGAGGGTGTCCTTACATCTGGGGGCAGCTGCACACCCTGTGTACACACACTAAGGAAATGCTTTGACCACATAACCACGACTGCAGAACTAGTTGTTTCTGAAATGCTGCATATGTATGTTGTCTCTGGTAACTCCTCAGGTAGTTTTGCTTCTTAAATATTGCATTATCTGCATTTGCAACTTTTTTTTTTTGTTCTTTGTTTGAAATACGTTGTTTGCTGTGCTACAGCTTGTGGATGGAGGTTTTACTGTTGCTAGAAACCCTTTAAAGATTTGCTTTCTTAGTGCTTCATCTTGTATTTTTCATGCTCTTACTTAATTTCAAAGACTGTCTTTGAGAACAGGTTTTTTTGTTGCACAGCAAGATGTGATAAAGGATTACCTGATTTTAATTATGAAATTCATGTCAAGTAATAATTTTTGGCTAAGCAGCTCAATTTGTCATGAGTTATATTAAACGTTTAAGGAAAAGTTTCTCTCATGTGAAGCTGCTGCTCAATTTGTTGATTCAAAAATAGCTGTGCTGTAAGTCAGGTTGTGAATATAAACTAAGGTTATGCAAAACTCAGTGTATGTCCTTATGGATTCTTTTAAACCAGGCTTGGTTCAACTTAGCTGATGTGTTGATTATGAAAAGATTAAGCTAACGAGAACATGCCACACTTGTCTTGTACAGTTTTGTGTGGAGTCTCAGCTATAAAGTCATAAATGTGAATTCCAGTTGTGCTGGTGTAACTTCTTTATGCTAGCAAACTCTTAATCATGTATCCTTAGGTGACTGTGGGATCCTTCCTGTGGGTACTGTTGTGTTTTCATATAAATCTAGAGGATGAATGAGTGTGAAAGTTTCTGCTTTTCTGAAAATGGGGACTAAAAATGATGAAATCTGTAGTAATTCATATCTTAGTTTTGGTGCCAGCTGCGTGAGTGTACTCACTGTAGAGCATCTGTCCTAGTAACAAATCAAAATAATGCTGTTTGCTTTTCTTTTTACCTCCCCCCCCCCTTCAGAAAACGTGATAGGAAGCCTTGCACTGAATCACTGAAAGCATAAATGACAACCAGATTAATGTGCTTGTTGTCTTTGTAAGCAAGCTCCCAGTAACTGCTCCACTGGCCATTTGGCGTCAGAGCTGTTCTGTGGGACGCCAAATTCTCTCGCTCGGTGTTGCAGTTTCCTGGAGGAGTAGATGTGGCAACAGGATGTTGGTAGAGAACAGGAAACTACTTGAATTTGCCACTTATGCCATGCAAATAAAGGCTTATTGCTGGCCCAGGCGTGGTAATTGGTGTCTGTTATTGAGAGGAGTTCGTGCAGTGATGGCAGAGCGCGGAGCCAGCGAGGGTTTGGGGGCTGCTCTGTGACAGCGTGGGGTGACAAAGGGGACAGGCTGGTGAGGTGCTGTTAAACCACTCCGAGCTCTGACAGTTTGCTCCAGCTGGCTTTCCTATTCTGGGGGGATCTCTACCAGCACTCAGCTGCATATCAGCTCCTCTGGCATGTGGTGATTTACTGTGAGCTCCTTGTAGCTCACTGTCTGAGCAGTGTCCGGGTGTTCTGCCATCGGAGCCAAGGGGCTCTGTAAGCAGAAATGCTTCACAGACCAAGCTTCACCTCACTGCTGGTTAGACATGGGTGAGACAGCTTTCCTTTCCAATCCAAGTGGAAATGAGGTTAAAAAAAGAAAAATCATGTGCTTTTGAGCTGGCGATCTTAATGAAAAGGGAGAAAATTTCTCATTTGATTTTAGTATAGATTCTTTCCTTTCCTTTTCCTTAATAGCTGTCCAGAGCACAGAGGCTTCTCTCACATGTAGCTGTGCCCAACACCAGCTTTGTTTTACTATCTTTGGTTCAGTCCCTGTACATCCAGGAGTTTCCTGAGGTTGCAGACTCATGACTAGGATATCCACTGTAAGAAAGAAAAGTATGGAAGTGAAATGTGCTGTAAAGCTTAGTCCACAGTGTATTGGGTGGTGAAGGTCTTTGTTCTCTTACAGTTGCATACGCTTTGCAGCAAATGCCTAAGAAGTCCCTTGAACTTGTGCAGTGTTTTCTGACAGGTAAACTTAGGTTAGAATGTTGTTTAATGCATCTGAAATGGCTGATGGGCCCTGATGTTACTGACTGCAAGACCGAACCCGAGGAAAATGTGGAGCTGAAGGTCTGGGTGTCATTTTGCAGAGTATTGTTTTGTTGGGTTTTTTTTTAACAAATTTGTAAGATGAAAAAGCTGAAGCATTTTTTTCTGTCTCCGGAATGTGGGCTATGAAAAGACATCTTGATGTACTTCCAGACGTGGTTAATCGACTAATTGTGAGTACAAATTATTGTCTGGTCTTAATGCATTCACTTCAGTCAATAATTCAGTATTAATCACTGAACTGTTTTTTCAAATATTTATAAGTTTCCCTATTTCAGTTGACTGCAGGCTCCTCATAAAAGCAGATTGATGAGATGCTTATAGAGCAGATGAATTTCTCCCTTAAGTAAATGTGAGTGAAAATTTCCATCCAGTTGTATATTCTTTGTTTTTATAGTACAAATACAATTTTGCTGATGTCTATTCACTCTTGTCCACAAATGTTTTTTGCTAGTAAATCACATCTTTGGTTTCTTCAGAACAGCTCAGTAAATGCATGTGTGCATTCCTTCTCCATGGCACTTAATTTTTATGAAATACATATTTTATTGGACAGTAAAACATTTAAGTATCTTAATGGCCTAATTAATACTCTGTATCCACTTCTATCATGTGTATTTTGCTCTTCGTTATCCTTCTGCTCCTTTTTTCATGTCCTCGTGCATTTTTTATCATAAAAATTTCAAGCAATCTTGAGAGAGCAGTCTATTACAAGGCTGTTCTTTGAATATTCAGCAGTTCTAAGATTTGACTGATAGTCCCTTCCCTCCCATCCTGTCTATTTTTAGTAACTTAAAAGCGAGTTTAATTTCTTGGGTTGTCGTTTGTTGTGTATGCGCAATTTACTTTGGTGGTTTTCCTCCCTCCTTTAAATGTACCAGATATGTAATTTTCATGTTCTTTGAGGACATCTTGACGGTTGGGGAGAAATAATGTAGAAGTTAATTGGGAGCTCTGCCTTAGCTGAAGGAGTAAAGATGGACAGTCTTTGTCTGGTTCTGTTAATATATGCTGTGTGATTAAGATAGGAGGAGAAGTGGAAGAAAACTTTAAGCACAATGTTAGCACTTATTATCGTGCTCCAAGAATCTTCTAGCATAAGAGCCTGTTTTCATGTACAAGCACAATCCACTCCGTCTTTTAGGACAGAATGAGGAGACAAAAGGCCTTGCAGGGGTGGTGTAAGCACTGTGAAAAAGGATGTCCCTCCCTCTCTCTCTGAAATACAACCTTGGAGCTGTACCCCTTTTTTCTGCTTCATGCCACTTCAAGAAGAGCCTTGGGAAATCTTCCCACACAAACTATTTTAATCTTCTATCTCCCTTTAGGCCACATACAGAAGCCACCAACAGTTTGTCTGAGCAGGACTGGACTCCCTGCAGAGCCAGTTTGTGCACTTGCTAAAGGAATTGTTCTTGAGCAACTTCAGGCCTTTCCTCTCTCGAGGGCATAAGAACTCTGGACTCTTACACACTCGGAATCCTGATGGCGTGGGAGGAGAAAAGGACTAGACACAGAAAGCAAATTTTGTTTCTATCTGATGGGTAGACCAAAAATGATTTTGCTTTTCATATTCAGTTTGAGGCGTAGCCCAAACTAGTAAGGGTAGGCTCTTGGTGTGGGAGACATGCCAACTGCTATTTATTTATTGATCTTGTTCCTTTTTTTAATAGTCTCATGCCTGGCGTAACGTGGTGCTGGTGGCTGCCTGCTCACCATGTGTAAAGAGGTGTTGACTGTCAACAAGCCTGGCAGTTGGGTGGCTTTGCCTCCTTCTGCCTTGTCCATTCAGCTGGATAATTACTACAGCTCTTCTTTTCCCATGTCTCCATCAGACACTGTCTAATAAGACAAGATAATGAAACTGTTTTAGTCCTGGGAGGACCTGCAAAGGAAGTCAAAGACTGGCTGCTAATGGCTTTATGGAATAGTAAGGCAAGCACTGAAGTTTCCTTCAGGCATAGGAATTCTTAGGAGAAAATTCCTGATTGTTAGTGGTTCAGTAAAAGGATTGCTATCATTTCTCTGTGTGTATTTTGTGTAAACAAGGCATATGCAAACTGGCTGTTGAAAATAGGCACAATCGAGTAGTTTAGACTTGCACATCATCTGTTTACAATCGTGCGTCCCAGAGTGACACTCACTGCAAACAGCCACGGGATGAAGTTGGGAAACAAGTTTGTTTTGGTGGGTATTGATTCTGAATCTGAGGTCTCTTAGTCACCAAGTGGGTGCATCCTCTTCTCCGAGAGGCTACAGGTTCTTCTCAATTTCTTCTTGCTTTGTTCTCCATTGCAAGAATGAGAAGTCCTATTAAAAAAACCTATAGCAGAGAAGGGCCAGAATTCTGTTCCCCAAAAAGGTGATACTGCAAACTGTGAAGTTTGTATAAATCTTCCAGGTAAGGTACACCCGTTAAAGTAAAATTCCTAATGCCCCTAATTCTGTATATTCTACTGAAGCAAAAGAAAGGGAGCATTAAACTATGCCAGTAATATGACAAGGTAACTCTCTAAAATTTTCCTGATTTAAAACTAATGAAACCACTGCGGTGACAACTTCAACATGTGCTGTGTTTTGCAAGAGTCATTGTCACTTCAGTTGGTTAAACTCCTTTCAAGGATTGAACCCCTCAGCAGAGTTGTATATACTGGCAGGATTTAAAATACCTTAGAAATCTTGTGATTGTTTTATATTGTTTGCAGTCTTAAACCATGTCCTGCTAGGTGGTCTTTCACGAGTCAATTCAGTGCATCATCATCTGAATCATAGTAAAATTATTCTCTTTTTTAGTAGGAGGGAAGGTTGTGCCTGGGATTCTCTTTTAACCTTTACTTTAAATGTCAGTATTTGGAAGGATGCAGGTGGATGTCACTTTGTAGACACTTGTGTAAGAGGCTCTGTATTGCCCCAAATGTTTATTTGGCTCTGAGTCTAGAACTTGTCAGCTTTTAAAACATTTAAACTACCCTCAGAGCTGTTTTAAAACAGTAATCCTGGCTTCCTCTACTGGGTATTGAATGGATTGTGAAATGTCTTCAGAGGGAGTGGAACGGACTTGTGTGAACATTTTGCGAAGTCTTAACTCCATATGGGCAGTTTTTTATAATGTACCTAAATAGTACATTAGCTTTTCCAAATCACTCTCTAAATGAACTGAACCAGCCTCAAAGGAAAATACATCATAGTCATGCTCTGCATGTTAGAGCCCTCTCAGAGAGTCTGATTGAATTCAAAGGTTAGTACCATCCCACACACAGGCTTTTTCTGGCATATATATGGGGAAATTAGGATTTTTTTCCTGAGCTTTACTGAGGTGATTTTGTTTTGCACAGCCTTCCCTAATGTGTTTATAGGTAGTTCCCTGGCTTTGGAAGGGTGAGTCTGCTAAATGACTTGTGAGACCTTTCAAGGTATTGGGCTGGCTACTTGAAAGCAAACCCTACTGTGATGAATGACCCATTAGAAGAAAGTTGATGGCATTGTAAATGAGATTTTACGTGAGAATCAAACTGCTCTAGTGTATCCAGCAAAGGTGCTGAAACAAGTGCCTCTCTCTGAAAAGGTTATTAGGAGATTTTATGAACTGCTATTTTCAAACGGTTTGTTTTCCCTTGTTCTCCAGGGTATAAAAATTTCCCGAGGGTCTGGATACTTGTAGTAATAAAGGAAGAGTCTTCTCAAGGAAATGGGAGTTAGGATGAAAATGGGGGTAGAACTGAAGTTGCTGCTTGCCTGTGGCAGCAGTGGCCAGACTTGTGTGGTGGAAGGGGCAGGATCTGCAGCCAGCTGAAAGTTCCATGGCAGTTAAGCAAAGATTGAAAATTCTTGGTATTGAGTGAGGTATGGAAATGAATAACCAGGGCTTCTTGTAGAGGCCAACTGTGGCCCTGCAGTTAGTTCCATACTGTCAGTACATATTTAATTCTTGGTGTACTGTTTAATTTCTTATTGAAAACAGAACTCTGTGTAGAAGCTGGTATAGGGAAGTTCCTCTGAGCGTGGGTGCAGGTGGGGCTTTTTTTGGCACTGAGGTAGGTGTTAATTGTGGTTTATGATTGAGGGGGAAACATAGTTGAGTGTTTCTGCCAAGATGAGCAAAGAAGGAAAATAGTTAATATTGACCTTTTTCATTTTAACCAAGATCAGTGGGACCAGCAGAGTCTTGGAAAACCTCTCAGAAGGGCTCTTGAATTTCACAGAAGCAGGGAAGGAGTGAGAGGTGGTGACGGAGGCTGAGTCACTTCTTGTGGTCTCTGCTGTGGTAAAATGGAAGCCAGGCTTAGGCTCTTATCTTAAGGTTTATCTTGGAGCAGGGAAAAATTGAGTGTGAAAGGGGGCTAGGCAGCCTTTTCTGGTGCAGAAACACTGCACCAGAAAGTGGGTAAATGTGTGTGTATTACAGAGCTGGTGTTGAGCATTGCTGTGACATCTCTGAAAAGCAATGTCAGACTCACTGCCTGGTGCTGCCAGAGCAGCCACGGTTCAGGAGTCTTGAAGCAGCCAGGGGCTACGTCTTGTCATTGGGATTGGGAGCTGTGGTTTGGCAGTGCTCCCGTAGGACTGGGGAAAGTGGGAAAAGTGAAATCCGGCAGGAAGGTGAGACACATCAGACCTCTGAGCCCTTGCAAGGGCTGAGCAAAATGTGCTTCTGATCCAAGACTATGCAGTGTCTGCCATTTCAGCCTTACAGTGTAGCATTTGATGTCTGAGGAAGGATCAGTGCAGGATGAGGTGGCCAGAGCAGAACATAGAATTAAGTGTCATCCTGCATTGTTTCCTAAGAGTTGCCTTTCATTGTGCACTTGAATTAACTTAGTAGGACAGCAAGTTACTGTGGGGGTGGATGAACTAACCTTGTTTATCACTGTACTGTATTCTTCCAATACCATAAAACCTTGGCTGCTGCCAAGCATACACTCGAAGTGTATTTATCTCCACGGAGTGCTTTTCTCTTTGAAACTTCTGTTCCACTCCATAGTTCTGCCAATTTGATCTGTACTTCAGCTTTGTTTAATGGCTGTTACCTTGTAGGGTTGGGATTCTGTTTCGGTTTGGCATTTTTCATTTGAAACATTGCATTGGGATCTAAAATGAAGCTGCTGTAGAACTGAACACTTGGATATGATACTTACTTTTTTACTGGTGTTGTCAGAGTGACAGCTGTATAAATGAAGCTCTGTGTCCTCTGAATAAGCCCCAAACTTCTGGGAATGAGGAGTCCTCCAGGGCTCTGTGGAGATGCTGCCTTAAGACACGTCCTAGCTCTCTGTCAGAGCAGGAGTGACAAGTGGGATGTTGACTATTCCAAGATGGGCACTGGCTGAGCAGGACTGAAGTCCCCACTTCCATGTAGCCTGTTTTACAGAGGTCCATTGAGGCCAGTAATGACTAGAAGTTGTTCAGAAGTGTTTGAAATATTAAAGCTACTTATTCTGTCACCCCGTCTAAACAGCTACCCAACCCCATGATAAACATGGTTAAAATTCCTGGAGAGATCCTGTAAGTCCTAAATATACATTTACCACATGAGCAAGGTGGGCTGCGCTTGTAGAGAGAAACAATTGATCCTGCTGCCCCTATGTTGATTTTTGTGGCTGTAGCATGTGTGGTAAGCAGGAGAGGAGTTAATTTTAGCTTGATTAGCAACACAGAAGGGAATCAAGATGACTGTTGTAAATGGCAGTGGGATGAGATCAATGAGGGTAGTTTATTTCCATGCATCTAAGTGGGAGTTCTAAGCAATTTAGTTTTTCTTTTTTGTTTGTTTTTAAGAGAACTAAGAATGTTAATGCATTTAGTCCTTGAAATCCTTCTGTGACTGCAATTCTGGATACTTTAATGTTATTGCATGGTCGTTGCTTTAAATGAACGCCAGGTGCTTGTTCTCCAGCAGGTCTTTGTTTCTCTGCTCTCTGTTACCTGGCTCAGCAGCAAGTGGCGAGTGATTCTCGGTACTGCACTCTCCGTTTTTCTCCTACTCACCTTTGTTTATATTCTGAAGCATGTTCCCAACTGTTTATGATTAAACATTGCTCAAACAGCCAGGTTAAGATTTATTGACACAGAGGAGGCTGGGAGGAGGGAGTGGCTGGCTGGTCATCTGTGTCTACTTCCAGCTGATAGTGATGTTATTGACGTTGTCCACGTGTCTGTGCAGTGGCTGTGGTCTGTCACAGAGGCTGCTGTCCAAAAACACCTGCGAGGGACTGATGGCTGTCAACACAGCCTTTTTCCCTTTGTGAGACACAGTAAAAGCTCGAGCATGGCAGTTTGTGTGGGTGATGCACTCCTTTCTCTTCAGGTTGGCCTTTTGGAAACATCCCATGGCTCCTGAGGAGGCCACCTCTATTTTTCTCTTGGTGAGAGAGGCTCGCTGATCTCCACGGAGAGAAATCAGGATTTGAAACATGCTAAAGGGGTTGTGACCTACAGGAGTTTTAGGCAGTGATCCTTTAAAAAAAAAACTTGAAAAACAATGCTGTTATATGGAATGCAAGGCAGTTCAAAATGGAAGATTGGAAAGTGAGCACTATTTAGGAAAAAATACAGAAATATTAGTGTTAAAAAGAGACTGAGTTCAGTAAAAAAAGCCTTTTCTAGAACTAAAACAATTTGTTTCCTGGCTCTTCCTAGCTATGTACAAACCAGATAACTATTTAGCTTTTGGAGTGTCTGTATGTAGCATGTTAAGTTTTGGTTATTTATTTTCAAGTCACAGATACTGATAATTTTCAAGTTTTAGGAAAAAAATTAAAATGCAATATTGACAATATACTCAAAAATGAACAGATTGATCAGCCTAACATCTTAAGGGATTTTTGAACTTATAAGACTTGATGATATAAGCGAGATACACACACGTGTTGCACGTAATTTACGTTTTCTCTGAAGATCAAATATTTCTTGGCTGATGCAGAAATGGTTAAGATAGGATCTAGACCTCCACAGGCTGGAACACCTGATTAGAGCAGCCGTGATACACAGGCTGTTGTGTGTTATATAGAGTCTCTTAACTCTCCTTATTTTTATGTATACAACCACACACACAACAAAATAACATAATAAGCTTGCTGTGTGTTACAGATGGTATCAAGCATCTGCAGTGCTGATAGTGAAACTTTCTGGTGCTGGCAGCCAACTTCATTTAAATAAAAGCCTCGTCTGCTCTTTGTGCCAGCCCACTTCTTCGGTGGCAAACTTTCATATCGGGTTTTTGATGTCAGGCCACTCATTCTGACACATAAAACACCTCCCTGTTCTCAAGCTTCAAAATAAACAGCAGCTTTATGGTTAATTTTAGCCTCTAAGGACATCTTACTAAATGTTCTCTGCAGGTCTGTTAACATCCCTGGGAATGCGACTGCAGGGCGTTTCAGCGTGTACTGAGAGGCAGAATAAATGAGAGAGTGGAATTGGCTGGCAGAGTGTGGTGCTGGGTGAAGACGTGGTTTGCCATATGACACACAGAAAAAAGTTCACTGTAACTTAAATGTGCTCAGAGACATGAAGTTGTTTACAGTAAGGACTAGACAGCAGAACAGAGCAGCTTCTGTGCTGCTGTGGTGGAAGTGGGGCCAGAATTCACCCTGAGGAGCCTTTAATAAAAAAAAATCAAACAAAACCCCCACCCAGTATTGATCAAAAGGTAGATGTCATTAATGCTGCAGATTAATTTATACTGATGTAAGATCACATCTGATTTTTGTGGGTGTAGGCAAGACCTTCTAAGGCTCATACATTTAGCACCTTGGCAGACTTGAGTTAGATCTTCACTGGCTGTACTCCATGAAATCTGCCCTACGTGCTGCTGACCTGCAGTGTGCTGGTGTGCAAAGGAATGGGAGCACTCGGGAAGGGAGCAGGAATTTGTCTTCTGATAGCCAGCCCTGTGCCCAGCACTCCTGGTTTGGAATGAATGGCATATTTTGAAGCTGACTCCAATGTTTTGAAATGTGAAGCTGAGGGAGGTACAATTACAGCACCACCTCTGTTTCTCCGTGCCGGTGGATGGGCACCAAGTAACAACCATGTTGTGTTGTCATGAGTATTTAAAAGGTGATTTTTGTGGTGGGCTTCAACAGAGACCCTTCACCCTAATGGTGTTTGTTGTAAAAGCCTAGTAATTATATTCTCTTGATTATACCAAGGCTTGGTTTCTGACATCATCTTGCTTATCATTTGTCTGGAAATAATTGTCAGGATTTTTCTGGGTCAATTTTAATATAAATTTTAGTAGTTGAGGATTTTCATGTTTTAAATAGATAAATTAATTAATCCGTAGTCAGGTGTGGATTGAGTTTGTAAATAACTGGTGATTGTGATGGTATTTTGAGAATATCCTTCAGCTTGTTTTTGCAGGCAGTAACGTGAATGAACAGACACTTAGAGCTGGCTTATAGCTGCTGCCGAAAAACTTTAGGAAAGGCCGTTTTTGAAAACACACGTTCCTGACCATTTGCACTTTGATGGCTTTCTGGAGGAGATTGGAGCAGCTTCTGGTGGGTTTTTTTTTGTCATTGGACTGAGCAGGGTTATAATAACGTGCATCCTGCTAAGCTGGGGATAGTAGAATCTGGAGAAGACCTGTCGATAATGTTAATTCTTCAGGCAGGGTGGCAACTTCAGAGGGAGCCTCCTGCTATTCCTGCTGTCTCTCCTTTAGCTGATTGAAACACCTTTCTCAGCAGTTTTGGCAATCTCTCCCCTTCTTCTATGAGATGGTATTTTGATAGTCCATGAATTTATTCCCTGACCTTGTTGCGGTGTTTCATTACACTGGAAAAATGGCAACTATATCTTACCTAGTTTGCTCTTTTTTTTCCTTTTTCTGCTCTGTTTTACTCAAAGGGGAGAATCTGAAAGTGAAGCTGTGCTTGATGTCTCAAATAATTTTCAAAGAGTGAAATCAGAATATTATTAAAGAGATGTGAGGAATGTAAAATAAAGACATATACAAAAATACAGCTCTTGATTCTTCACTGCTAATTCTCCAGTGTGAAACAGCCTGCAATATTCTCACTTGAATGAAAAATTAACTCAATTTAGCCATTTGCTCTGTGACAGCAATTAAAAGGATTGCTAAGAAAGATAAATCGTGGGAAAGATGCGTAGAATAAAATGACTGTTGAAGTTTCACAGCATGATATCTATAGTGCAAACCCTCTGGAAGGTTTTACTTGTAGCGTCCACTTGTTGGAGCCTAAAACCAATGCTCCAGCGAAAAAAATGCTCATCTTCTGTGTGCTTTTAAAGAAGATAACATATGAACCAAACCTGCATTTTGTAGTTCTTTGGGTTGGGCTTCTGGGATCTCTTTTCCTTTTTAGCCTTCCTTATCAGACTGGGGGTGTTTGTATTCCTGCCCTCCCACCGCCTGTTTGGCTGAGTTTCACTCGATGGCTTTTCCCAGGATGGGCAGCAGTCCATCCAGAGAATGGAGCTTGCTGTTCTCAGTGCTGTGAGGGGGGATGTCTGCAGGGACTGAAGGATCACAAATATTTTCTGTGTACATCTGTGTGTGCCTGCTGCTGGCAGGGAGAAGAATCCCAGAAGTTTGGCCAAACTTTGCCGTGAACATTGCTGTCTTGAAAAGGAGTTTGCTAAAATACCTACTTGAAAATCTGCCTCTGTGTGGAAGTGTTTCTCAATTTGTTTGAACCTTGATGGAATGGCATAGAGGGAAGCCCTGTGCAACTGTGCTCAATAGAAACATTCATTATAGCTAATTTACTTGGTGCTTTTAAGAGACATAGCTATTCATAAGTTGTGGTTTTGCCTGATGCTGCTGGTAGTATTTGTTTTAAGTAGATACACTTGCCTGCACATGCTCTTTGCCCATCTGAAATCTTGTCTGGCTGTGTTGGAAACCTCGTTTTAAGCTTGGTTATCTGCAGTGTTAGGCAAATCCCAGTGTAACCTGGGTGCCTTCTCATTAAGGGAAAAAATCCTTTATCCTGTGTTCAGTTCCAGCTGAACAGTGACAAGGAACATAAGGAAAAGGTTGTCTGTGACAAAGAAATAGCGATTTTGAATTTTCCTGAAGCATTGTCCTTGTTCAGCCATCTTACTGCACTTGCTTTCTCAAGGCCGTTCAGTGAATAAGCTCAGGAAACACAAAAGTACTAAAAAGCATTGATTTTGCAGCGTGCAGAGCCTGTGAATCCCATCTGAGATAACCACAAACCCACTCCTGCTCCTGCAGACAGGACCTGCCAGTTGCCATGGGAGGATTGCCATGGGTACACGGCCATGGGAAGCTCCCGTTGGAATGCAGAAAACATTTTTGGTCTTTGTTTTGTCCCCTTGTACACAGCTGAGTGACTTAGGGTTTGAAATAATTAGGCTGAATTTTAAAAAAATGGTGACTTCTCTGATTCAGGAAGTTTTGAAAATTTCCAGCCTGAGAGTATCAGCATGTGGCTGATGTGATTTGCCTGATAAAGGCCAGAGCTTTTCTCAAAATGAATGAATTGCAGTTTGTTTTCTGAAAGGAGAATGCAGTGTTTGGATCATGTGATGCTTAAATCTGAGTCTGTGGTTACAGGCTCTGTCTTTCTTACAGTCTATTATAAATCTGCAGCATTTTTGCTGGTACCTTCTTCTTTCCTTCCTCTGCTTGATATTTTTCCCCTCCACCTTCTTTGTGTTGGTGATGCCACCTGGAAGGCAAGCTAAGGGATCTGATCTGTGTGGCAATTTACTCCCAGTAAAAAAGGAAATGAATAATTATTCCAGCTACCTGGTTAGCCTTGCTGTGCAGAGGTTTGGGTACTATTGGCATGAGGGTGATAGTGAGATGAAATGGCAGAAGAGAAGGAATGGTGGTGGAGTGAAGGAAATGCCTCTTACAGCAGAGAATCAGATTTAGACTGTGTTAAATCTACATGAGATTGAGTGACACAATTGATATCTCCTTGGGGAGATTATTTTTAAGGCCGAGAAAACCAGTGAGCCATCCACGTGAAACACAGAATTTTACCCCGTTTCCCATTACTCATCCCAGCAAGTCCAGGAAAGATGAAGATTTCCAGCTAACTCAGATGCATTTCAGGGGAAGGACAGAAATTCCGTCCAGTAATCTGGGATCACAGGGTAGCCACTAATAATTCCATTGGATCAGGTATGAGGAGTTCCTGATGATTTCAGTGTGAGCTTGCCTTTACTAAAACTGGATTTACATTATTTGTAGTACAGGAACAATACCTAAGGCATGGGTGAATGCAGGGATCCCAGAACACTGATGTTCAGCTACTTGGGCATCTGGTGGAATATGGCAGTGGAAATAGTTGCTGGAGCTTTTTCTGGAAGAAGTTCCCTACAGAAGAAAATTTAAATTCATGAAGTAGAAGTAAGACCACTGTCTTTTGAATTGAACTAATTATTTCAAACGTGAGCTCACTCACAGATGCACACAGGCAGTTCTGGCTCAGTCTTGGCTGACAGATGAGCTCCTTTGTGTATCTGCAGTGTTAAGCATGACAGCATATATTAAATACAGTGAGTGTGCTGCAAAGCGTGCAAGGCAAGTGATTTGTGAGCTCAGGGTAACTCTGAGGTTAGGAACCAGTCCTCCAGATCTAAACTCATGTGACTTACAGAATAATTATGACCAAACATTACAATGGGTTGCTCTGTCATTGGAGCAGTGGGGGAGAGCACTGTACTCCTTTATTTGCAGATGGTCTCAGTGCTTTTTAAACCTAGTTTTCTGTCAGTTATGTTACAAAGAGTAACAGTGATTTTTCTAGCTTTTCCTCTCACTGAACAATAGTGGATAATACCAGAGGCGTTTTTGCAGGCAGCTCTGCAGTTTATTTCCTTGTCCTGCTGCTGTTTGGCCAAGTGCTTGTCTTGCTTTTCTTCAGATTGAGTTGATTCATTACAGGAAGAACAAATGTGGATTCTGGACTTCACCATTTACTTGCAGACCCTTTGCTTATCTCTTCATGTATACAACCAATGATTTTACCAGCCATGAGGTATTTCTCTGTGCATTTGATAAAGGACCTTATGGGTAGGTCTTCAGTAGGATTTCTGTGCTAAAACTACTCAGAGCAGTAGAGCAGTTGAAATGCTGAAAACTCTTTTAGACTTTTAGACTGCAGTAATCTCCAAAATGAACCAAGCACTCTTAAAACTGCAGCAGTTGCACTGCCTGTGTCCCATAGCCTGTAGAGATGTGTAAGGAAAAGCATTATAGGGACTCTTAAATTGCCATGGTGATAAGCACATGCTTGTTTTGTGATGTGTGTTTAGACTAAAAAGAATAAAATGTATCTGTCTTCTTCCCTCCAGAACTGTCTGTAGTCTCAGTGCAATTGACTTTTTTGTTTGGAATGCAGATAGCACTACCCAAGTGGATGATACAACTGTTTTCTTATTGGTATTGCTTACCAAGTGCTGTTTAGGGGAAAAGACTGCTGGGTAGGTAGTGGAACAGGAAATGTTAGATGATTTTATTATTATTATTATTTTATTACAAAGGAGGGGTGAATAGTACCTAATCTCCAGTGACAGCTCAGACAGCTTTCAGAGCTTGTTGTATGGTTTTATGACAATCATTCCAACTGATACTCATTTTAATTCACTTGTGATTGAAAGGTGATTTTTGTACTTGTGCTTTTACACACCTTGCTGCTTCAGACAGCTTAGTTCCAGCAACATAATCATTTTGAGCAAAATACTGAGGTTGATTATTCCTGTTGGGGTGTAAGGATCCAGTTTATTTTTGTGAAGATAGAAAACATTGATTTGTTTATTTTAGTTGCTGAAACAGGAGACATCCTTCTCAATATTTTGTAGTTGAAGTGTTTTGTTTTGTGATGCAGTGAGGCTTTGTGCTGTAGAAAAGCTGAAATTCTGAAAAGCATTGCTGTCCCTGGGCAGAGTGCAGCATCACAAAGCAACAAATCAATAAATACTCCCAGATCAGCTGTTGCAGAGGTCACAGCAATTCTCAGAGCCTTGTTTTTGAAGAAATTAGAATCTTGGGTAGTTCTTGTCTCAGTGTGCTTATCTCTCTGTGAGCAGACCTTCAGGGCTTAGATATATGTTTAGTTAAGTGAAGCAAACTCTTATCTTTTTCTAACCAAATTTAGTTTCATTTTTGGTGCACAGGTGCTTAAACTTTCCCAGTGAGTCTTTTATGTTGTCCAAGGCACGTCCTTTCACACTGCTTCAAAGGGTTTTGTGAATAGGGAGTGGATTTAGGATTTTCATAGATGCAGGCTTGTGGTTCTTTGCTTAGCTGGTTGCAGAAGATGAAGAAAATTGTTTACAGGAGGTAATTGGGCACTTTTCTGTAATGGCTGCTCTGTACAGCACCTGCACATTGATTGTAGCCTGAAATTTTGGTATTTATAGTACACGTTCACTGAAAGCGTGACAAGTATCCACCTTGCCCTCCAGTAGAATTATGTCAGGTATCTTGAAATAACTGGTAAGGGTAATAGCCTGACAGAGATGACTGACAGCAAATTCTCACTTGTACTGAGAAACCAAACATGATTTTCGAATATTGTGCATGGAAATGGTACTATAGTCTTTGGGGTGAGCTATGTGTCATTGGCACAAAACAAACGATTTTCAGGGAAATTACAGGGGACAGAGAAACAGCTGTTTCGTGGGGGTTGGTTGGGATTTTTTCTCTTTTACAAGGGTTTTGTGGGCATTCTTGGTCAAACTTCAGTAATGACAGTTCTGTTTCATCATGACTTGCTGCTGTGATTAGGCTCTGGCTGGCCACTTTTGCTGAATCCAAGGTATTTATTGATTGTAGAGATAACTGCCTCATCCTCAAGAATTGGACTACTGTTCCTTCACATCACAGAATCACAGAATTATTTAGGTTTGAAAGGACCTTTAAGATCCTTGAGTCCAACCATTCCCTCAGCACTGCCAATGCCATCACTGAACCATGTCCCCAAGCACCACATCTGCATGGGGACAGTGGTTCTACAACTGCCTTGGGCAGCCTGTTCCAGTGCTTGACAACCCTTTAGGTGGAGAAATGGTTCCTAATGTTCAATTTAAACCTCCCTTGGCACAACTTGAGGGCGTTTCTTCTTGTCCTGTTGTTTGTTACCTGGGAGCAGAGCCTGAGCCCTGTCTGACTGCACCCTCCTGTCAGGGAGTTGTGGAGAGCCAGAAGGTCCAAGCCTCCTTTTCTCCAGGCTGAGCTCCCTCAGCTGCTCCTCACGGGCTTGTGCTCCAGGCCGTTCCCCAGCTCTGTTCCCTTCTCTGGACATGCTCCAGCCCCTCAGTGTTCTTCCTGTATTGAGGAGCCCAGAGCTGGGCACAGCGTTTGAGGTGTGGCCTCACCTCGCAGTGGGACAATCACTGCCCTGGTTGTGCTGGTCACACCAATGCTGGTACAAAGTCAGAGTGATGGCGGGAAAGATCGAGATACTGAGTGTCAGCAGGGTGGTTACAGTATCTGCATGTTTAAAAAGAACAGGGGCCCTTGCACCAAAGGGAGACAGTCATGCTTAAGCAGGTTTTGAGTGAAACCTGGGGCCTGCGGTACCATCAGGTTCAAATTGTAAGAAGTGATATTTTTAACAGAGCACCTCCTACAATGCTTCTCGCTCGACCTGCATCTCAGCACTGTACCACAGATGTTACTGGTGCAGTTATACCCCCAACATTCAGGAATAACAGGATTTCATAAATTATGGCGAGATAAAGATGGTACCAACTTGCTGATTACAACACGTGTAGCAGTTCCAGCTTACTTTTCTGGTTATTCCTTTTGCATGATGAACTGGAGTGATGTTTATATATAACATAACATGCTACATTATGTTTATATAGATAACATAATATATAAAAATTTCATTCCAAGTTTTAAATATACATTATATATTTTATATATATATATATGTTTCACCTTGGCTTTCTCATGATTTGTCTTCTTTTTGTCACTGTGCTTTTCCTCCGTGTAAATGCAAAAGCATAAATCCAGCAGTTTCCTGCCTCCTTTTAAAATCTTTAAATAGCCTTTTCTTGCTGTCATGCAGCAGATCTTAGCAGAAGTCATTTGGTGTTAACAGCACTCAGGGTGCTTTAACAAAGCAGTCAGTGACTGTAATAGCTTCTGTTGAACCTGGTACTATGTTTTGGCAAATGCATCTCTGTTCCCTTTGCATCTGTGAGTAAAAGGTGCTTTGAGGAGGAGGAGAACGTCTGCTTTTTATAGAGCCATGCAGGGTATGCAGTCATTTTGTTGGGTTTTTTCCCCTAACCATCCTTCCTGAAGTCTGCTGTAGGGTGATTGTTTATGTAAAGTCTAGTGTTTCCTAGCACTTTATTTTCAGACTTTATGGAGATGAAATGCTTGTGGTCACTGTCACTGGTTCACCACATGAAGGATGCCTTAATAGCATGGGAGCTGTGCTGTCAGTGGGAGGAGCTCATGCAGGAAACTTTTGGAAAAATCTGTCTTGTGTAAAACAAGCAAACAAAATTCTAGCAACATCTTTTATGTGACTGTAGCCATGTGTGGAATGTGCACTCCTTCTCTTCCCCTTGGTCTCCAGTGTATATATAGCATGCATTCAGCCACTGCTATGGATTCTGTGCACTCCAGCAGGCAGCACGGAGCCAGCAATCCATTTTTCTCCTGCCTGTAATCTAAGAAGGCAAGAATTGTTTCTGTGCAGTTTGCGGAGGTTGGGGAGGCTGTTTGTGTGTCTCTAGTTTTAACACAAACTTAAAAAAAACCAAAAGGTTTCTATTCTCACAGCCTTGCAAGGCATCCTAGGGAAACTGGAACCTTTTCCCACAAGGAATTGATGTATGTGCCATACTGTGAGTGTGAGTTCAGTCCATATGGTTTCTGTGGCCAGGGATTGATTGCAGCACGTACCTGTCTGTAGCAGCTTATTGAGTAAACTCAGCAGATCTGTAACTGAGGCAGGCTCTTCCTGCCAGTAACAAGACCAAAGTTTTTGCAGACCATTAATTCATCCATCTAATCAGCTGGAAATTTCAGAGGTGCTTGAAAGAGTTGCCTCTTGGGCACCCTTGGAAATACCAGTTAACTTCATTATGCTTTTAATGTTGAGTCTAATCTGTGCTTTCAGATTGATCTTTTTCTCATAATGAAAATGTTAAGTGGGAGTAAAAATTGTTATTGCATCTTTGATAGGAATCATGCAACATGGATCAAATAGTATAACTCAGTTTAAATAACCTGAAATATATACAGTAATCGTAAGTAATGCATGCTCAGTTCTGCTTGGGTTGTCTATCTTGTCCTGCTTATCTTCTGTAAAAGTGTAATTCTCGAAGGCTTAAGTCCTGCACTAATGTGTCTCACTCCTAAATAGGACTACCTGATATAATTTGAGTTTATCCTCTTGGTTGGAAAGAGAGTAATTAAGGGAACAATAGAGAAGATCATTAAAACCGCATTCAGCTTCAATGTAATGAAAAGTGAGCTTCCTGTGACAAGATGATTCCAAAATCATGTTTTTCTGATTTCTCACTGACATGGTTCCCCAGCATTAGGTTGTGTTGATTTGAAGCAGTGACTTGGGCTGTGCTGGTGCCCCTGTTTGCATTGCTGTGGTGGTTGTGATAGACTGGAACAATAACCTTAATCCCGGGCACCTTCTCACCCCTGAGGGAAGGGAGGAGTTCCACAGGAATTTACAATCTGCTTTGCATTGCATTTCCATTTCTTGGGTCTCAGGTTTTTATATCAGGAAAAGCATAAATTCAGGTACATTACCCCCAGCTTGGCTGTGCAGGCAGTGTCAGTACTGAAGCCAGCACAGAGCAGGCTGCAGGACTTTCTAAAGCTGTGAGCAACCCTTGCATGTATCCACTGCCTGGTTTTCCTGGGACTGGTTCCTTACAAAATGGCCATGCTCATGCTAGTTACCATAATCCATGAAAGCTGGTTGTACATCTTGGGTTCTGCTTCAGTGAACTGGGAAGCCTGTCTGTCTAAAAACAAAATCACAGCAGCCAACAAATTGTTTGCTTGTGTAGTCAGCCCAGCCCAGGCTCTGTTTCTCTCCCCTGGTTGCAGCCTGAGATTGCGGGTAAATCACATGGCTGGATAGGGTGGCTCTGGGGAGGCTCGCAGGGAAAAGCACTGCAGGATGGGCCTCTTCAGCACATTTGCTGCCTTAGTTTAGACTTCACATTTCAGGTTGACGCATGACTTTGGAAAAGTAACAGATTTTCTTGAGATTGCCCGTGCTCACAGGCTGATGGGACGGCCTCTCACAGTGGTTTGGTGCAGGTATCATTTTTTATCTAACATTGCTGCAGCATCTGTGAGCATAGTAGTTAACGAGTTACTGTACCATCACCTCGGAGCAATTTAGGAGATACGGATCTTGCATTACTGGGTCCTTCTGAAAAGGAAGACTTAAGTGGCAGTGGGATAGAGCTCCTTAGTGCTGTGAGGCTGCAGTGGGGGATCTCCTGGCCTCAGCAGTGCTGCAAAACAGCCTTAGGGCTCTGTGCAGTCAGGCCTGTTGATCAGCAGCAGGCTGGGATTGCACTGAACACTGTTGAACAGAGGCTGATTCGTCCTTGACTCAGATGTTGGAAAATGCTGAGCAGTTGGTGTTACAGCAGAGAATTCCATCACTCTGTGACAGGCAGCTCAGCTCTTCCCTGATAAGGGCTTGGGAAATGATGAAGCTTTGCTCATACTGGTTTTGAGCTGTAGTCCATGTGATGCTCATTGCAAATGTATGTACTTTGAGCTTCTTCTCTTTAAGCAAATCCATGTAGCAGTACAAAGCTTAAAATCCAGGGCAGTGGCTCAACATCCCTGTTTCAGCTCATCTCAGGAGGTTGGTGCCTGCTGCTGGCAGACACTGCAAGGCATGGACAGTGCTGTTTTGAACTGTGCCTTTGCACTGAGTCTGCAGGGAACCCTGTTTAGAAGGGTTAGATAAACACAATTAGGCTGCATTGCCAGCAATGATGTTCTTATTTAATGCATTAATGAGTGCAGGTGGCAGGACCTCTGAAGTGAATTAAATGCAATGCAAACTCCTGCTATACTAGCAGAGCCATTGTGAGCCACTGAATGCTGAGCCAGCTCATTTGAGAGATGAGGTGGGAGATGGGAATGAGCTTCCCATGCCTGAATGATAATTTTGAGCACCACCTTACAGCACGACCAGCTTGTGCCGAAGAGCCAAGAGCAAGCGAGTGTGTTTTAGAGCTGCATTTCTGTCAATAGCAACATCAAGATAAGGTGGTTACAAAAATAGATTGACGTGTTTGTCACCTTGTTCTATTACCTGGTAGGATTCAATAATGCACTGGTTAAAAGAATTCTGCTCAGCCCACACCAGCACTTACAGTGCTAGAACAACACCACCCAAATCCCTTCCTTTCCCTCTATAGGCAAGGTGCTGGAATCCAGCACAATTACTGTGCTCTGCTGGCCTTTCCCACGGTGAAACCTGGTTTTTATTTCCTGCTGCTTTAACCTTAGTATCAGTGAAATGATCCCTGGAAAGCTTGTATTGATTGCACATGATTGTCTAATTAAAGTGCAATAAGAAGAATTGCAGAACACTCGCTCTCACAGCCCTGTGCTCATTGTAGACACTGGAAATTGGAAAGCTTTCTGTTCAAATATGGAAAATGTCAATGCTTATTTCCTTTTGAATTTCCCAGCATCTCCTGAAGGCTGCACTTGGAGATGTATGGGGTTTTTTTCCCTAAATAACAGTTGGAAAGAAGTGTTACTTAGAGAAGAAATGAGGCCTCATAGGCTTGCAGGAGCCTTGTTCTAACCCTGCTAGCTGTAACCCTAAAGGGAGGCACTTCTAAATGAATGTATTTTAATCTGAAACCTGCTAGATGATCCTTTAGCATCATGTGCACAAATATAAATGGATATCAATTATACAATATATAGGGGCAAGTCTTTAAATAATGCTCTCTGGTCTTACCTGGAGGCTGTTTGTTGCTCTGTTGGAGTTTATGGCTGTTTTGCTCCCTGTTGCTTGTGGTTTGATACTTTCTAGTGACTTGGATCTTCCTGAGATGTGAGCAATGGGTGAATTAAAAATAGATCCTAGTCCTTGATACGTTGCAGGAACCCAAGAGTTTGTTGTTACAGGAGTGCATCTCGCTTAGTCACTGATTGAATACATGGCCTTAAGGAAATCACTGAGCTTAGCCAAACCTTCAGTTTGCATCTAATCACTAAGTGATCCATGATTCACTGTGATGTATTTACAGAGCTTTATGAATGAACAGTAATTCTACCCAAGACACTGGGCAGAAAGATGCTGAATGGTGGACTTTGAGTTAATTCATGATTCATCAATTGCATACAAAACCGCTTAAATATGTTCAGTACCATGTGTGAAACTGACTTTTCCCTTTCTTTCCCTTCCAGATGTACTTTCCGATTCCCTAGCACGGTTATAAAGATCCAGTTCACATCTTTATACCATAAAGAGGAAGTAAAAGAGGAAGCCTCAACGCATCCCCTTCGGCCACTTTACCCTCAGATATCACCGCTGAAGATCCACATTCCGGAGCCGGATCTCCGGAGCGTGGTCAGTCCCCTCCCATCCCCCACAGGCACTATCAGGTAAGATGTTCATTCTCCAAAATGTGTCCTCTGACATCAGTCTGTCAGCCGTGTTTTGTTTGGAATCCTTGGTGCAAGAAATGCCCCATTAAAAATAACTAATTAAATCTCTGATGTTCAAAACGATGGGAGACTGCTAAAAACGTCATGGTGGCTGGCAGTAGGGCACAAGGGCTTTGTTTAAGAGCTCAGAGGGTTCAAGGAGACACGTGACTGTAAGTTTCACACTATAGAGTTACATATAGAGTCTATCTTTAGCAGTGGAATTAGAAATATTTATTGAGAGTACCTATATGCATGGAGAAAAGAAAGCAGGCATATTCTTTCTATCTTAAGACTGCCTGTTTTATTTTTATCTCAGTAATATTCTGTTGTTGCTGGGTGGTGCTGCTGTTATCTGAAGTTAGGGACAAGGGTGGCCCATTGGCACGAGGTTTCCTGGGAATGGAAGGAAATGGGGGTAGGATGCTGACCATGTACTGAGGGGCTGAAGCAATCTGAATGTACATCTGGGCGAGTATCCTGTTTTGTAAATGATCTGATTCGTGGATGTGCGGTAGAAATAAGCTGAACATCAAGTTACTGCCTGGAATATTTTCTTTCCTTTTCGGCTAAGAGTTGAGGTTACAGAGTTTCATTGAAATCTTTTAACATTAAATCTGTTACTTGAAATAGAATATGTTTTATAAAGTAAAGGAGACTCATGGTATAGGATGATGTATTAGAATTCTAAAACATGTGGGCATCAAAATAGCAAGAGTGTGCCTGGTAATAGTAGTAGCCTTTAGGTTGTTTTCTCGTCTGTACATTTGTAAAAAGGTATAATATGCAAATCTCTTCTGACAGCACTAATTCAGTGAGTAGTATTCAAATTTGCATGGCTGAGACTGAGACTTCAGTGTCACTCCGAAGCCGGTTTGGGTTTGCATGATCTGGAGGCTTGTTTGGGTTTTTCCGACCGTCTTACAGAGCTGCACAGATGTGCAGTGCAGATATTCTAGAAAGAGGGGGCTGGAGGTTGCTGTGGTTTCAGTCCTCTGTTCAGGCACTGCTTTTAGTTTATATTTAACCTTCTCTTTTTAGATGAAGCTTGTTGCTGGGAGGGGAGGGGGATGGTTCCTTTGCCAACATATGGTAGTTAGTTTCCATTCAGTCATCTTGTGCAAAGCAGCACAGTGTGGTTTGTGTTACTAACAGAGGCTGTATCTTTTGACTCTGGCATATGCCTGCAACTGATATTTGATTCCCTGAGAATGTTTCTTTTGCATAAGGAGAAAGTGGAAATAGTGGTGTTGAATTGTGCTCGGCCCCTAACGCAGTGTTTACTAAGGATGATTAATGACTGCATCCGTTTGTCTTGAGCAGAAGCTAATCCAGCCAAGTCTTCAGAAAACCTCAAAAGACATCTGAGGTTTCGCTTGCCAAAGCCCTTTCATTTCCGAGTTCCTCTTACAGAGGAGGGGCTGACACGTTTGTAAACATCCCTGCTCAGCCCCTTCAGCCTGCCCCTCTCCCTCAGCAGGGTCTTGCAGCTCTGCCCTGTGGGCCAGGCTTTGGGAAGTGATTTGGGTGTTTCTGCCCAAGAAGGGAACGCTCCTTTGGGAGCCTGTAGCTATGCATTCTGGCCATCTGGCTTTCAGGGCAGCTCTCTGCACTCTTGGTGGCTTCACAGTGCTAAGTGAGGCTGGCACAGCGTCCTCTCCTCCTTCCCAAAGGCAGGGCTGGGAGGGCTGGTGGAGCTCAGCATGGAACTCGGACCCTCTCCCACTGTGGCTTTGGGACGTGGTTGCTGGGTTCTCCTCCTCCTCCTTCCTCTCCCCCTTCTAGTATTTACTTTCCTAATTTGGTGCGTTTGCCTTGCTCCTCCCTGATTGGCCCATGGAAAATTATTGCAGTTTGGAAATCCTGGGCAGGGTGAAATTTCCTTTTTGGAAAGTGGCTCCTGGCCCCCTTTTCCTGCCTCCGCCCTGGTGTAGGGCAGGGGCTGTACCTGCACTCTCCCCACCAGATCCAGCCCTGCCCTCCTGACCCCAGCCCTGCTCTGCCTCCCTGTTTACACTGCAGCTTGCTTCCCTGCAGGTTCTCCCCTGCAAGCTTCTGGGTTTTTTCCAGCCTATTTATTTTCCCTCTGCAGAGTGCAGCGCCTAGAGAGGCAATGAGCTTTAGTTAAACAAAACCAAACCTGCCACCCTCAGCAGCTTTGCAAAGCAAGATTCCTGCTTACTCCTGGGGAGAAAAGTGCTCACAGTTTTTTCAGCTAGGTGTTTTGTCTCCAGGAGGGGCTGTGTGTGGATGTGTTTTGAATGCTGTTGGACAGCTGTAAGGGAAAATGTTGGTTGGCAGCAAGCTGTGAGGGTTACAAACAGGCATGGACTATTTCTTCCTGCTTTGAGTTCAAAACTCCTTTTTAAAAAAATCAGACTTGCATGTTCCAGGAAGGAAAAGGCCACTGTGATTCTAAGAACTCGGTAGAAGCAGCCTGCCATTTTACACAATGTATGAAAGGACAGAGTAGCACCAAATTGCTTCTCAGTAGGTTCGAGGCATAGAAAAGCTCTGTGAAAATCATGTGGGGTTTGGTTGAATTCAGCTGTACCTTCCGAGACATAAAACAGAGTCACAATTTCAGGAGTTAAGGAACAGGGTTTGGAGGATCTTCTTCGAGGGACAGTGGTTCCACAAAGTTCCTCATCTCTGCTGCAAACACTTACCTTTGCCTGATTTTGTGATAAATGCACATTACCTACATGAATGTGGCTCTCTGTGTTGCATCCCAGTCCCCATGGTGGCTTGTGCTTGGGTTATTATCACATCCACAGAGACAAGGTGTGATGCAGGACTCTGTTCCTGGTCTCAAAGTCTTGCTGAGTTGGAGTTTAGATTTACAGTGTTTAGTTTCCTTTTTACTATAGTCCAGTCAGTGTTAATGGCCCTGTAACAGTAACTTAACTCAGTTTACCAAATAGCATCTCTCTGCAGCCCTGCCCCTCAGAGCTGGGGTGGTTTTAATATTTATGGAAATTAAATTGTTTCTCTGTACTTGCTTCCCTATTCTAAACAGCAATTATGTTCCCAGAGATATTATATATATAGATAGATAAATTGATATATACACACACACACACTACAATACAGAAATACTAAATGTCCTACTATGGAGGTCGGTATTATTATTCATATTTTACAACTGCTACTTCTGGCTTATCTCTGTACCAGAATAACTTTGGGCTTGAACACTTTGTCTTGTACTTGTTTGGGTTTCTTCACAGAAAGGCCATGGATTCGTAGCTCACATACACAGTCTTTATCAGTATAAAGATTTCTTTGACATGTAGGAGTAAGAGTCCTTAGGGCCCTGTGAGAACCACTGCTTGAAAAGTGCCTGGTGAGGTTCAGTGTTAACAGGTAAACTGGTACGTATTTGTGTGTGAACACAAATTTGTATTTTAATTGGTAGTGCTTAACATGCCTGCCCATGTTTGGCTGTTACTAGAAGGGTTAATAACTAGTTTACAATGTAGTTAATGTATGAATAATGAAAGATCAACTTCTTTTGTTCTATAAGCTTGATTAGTAAACCAGAAGATGTGAGCTGAATTGCTTGGTTTCAGAAGCTATGGTCCTTTTTTCACTGAGAGAAATGAGTTCCGTAACACATTGCATGCTTTGATAGCGGATTACTCAGAGGTAGCTGCAGTTATCTTGACTTAGCCACCAACTTGTTTTGTGGCCTTTAACAGGTCATTTAAATTCATTGTCTGATTTTTATGCATGCATAGTGTAATTACTACTTCACAAGCGTGTGTAGTAGATAAATTATGTATTGAGCTTTGATTCGGCAAAGGTTGACGAGAGTGCGTATGAGCCATGTTCCGGCAGACCTGCAAATGCTGGCTCTGCTTTGATCCAGACTTGGCTTGGAAAAGGGGGTGCTTTTTAATAGGCTCTAGGATAGCCATGCACAGCTGTCTCACGGCTTTGGGATTTACTCTGAACTTGCACATTTACTCTGAAGGTGTGTGGGGGGAAGCTGAATGAACCCTGACTTCAGTGGATGCATTCACTCACTGGAGCAGGATGCATAAATATTCCCTGCTCCGTTTCATTCAGGCTTTGCCTCTTCCCAGGGCACTGTGAGCCATTGAACTGAAACGCCGCTGAAGAGCTCCAAGGCAGGTTTTTTGCAGGCTCTTTTGCATCGTCTCAGTTATACATTACTTCCTGCACTCAGGCAGAATGCACAGCTCAGGCAACTCCCACAGTTGGACAGAGCGGTGATTATTTTTAATCACCCGAGTCTCCAAACCACAAGCCAAGGAGGGTGATGCATATACATCACAGAAGAGAAGCAACAGTCTATGCTGGGCTGGGGAGCTCCTACGCATGTTTATTGCAGATAATGGACCATGTGCTAGGGGAGATGTGCCAAGCCATGTGCTGGAGGAAGGGTTGCAGATGTCACCAGCTACAGGAGCACTTCCTCTTCCCCGATGAGTATAAAACGTTCACTGAATCCACAGTTGGAGTGAAGTCACTTCCTTTCCAGGGGAACCACTGGAGCACTGACGAGTAATAACAATTTCACCTTTTGTGGATAGCTCACTTTCTCTCACTTGTGGCTTGTTTGACAGCTTTGGTTTACTTCAGCATTAAGCAGGCAGGGTAGCTCTCGGATTTCTCCTTTCACATCAAAATCCAGCTTGGTTTGGCAGTCTCACCACTTGTGATTGCTTCTGAAACCTGTCTGAAGCATGGAACGTGCAAGGACTTGCCTTTCTTTGAGTTACGATTTTGGGGCTAGGCTGGGGAAGGTGAGAGCAGTGGAGGATTCTCAGCCATTCTTGCTGATTGGTGTATCGTGGAAAGGCTTGTTTCGCAAGTCCAAGGGCTGTACTTTGACCTGATTCTTGCTTATTGCACATAAAAAGTGTCCCTGTATCTTCATGCCCCTTTTTGCAGGCTCGTGGAGTATTGGGATAGTCAGAGGTTTGTGCTATTTCCCTAACTATAGTCCTTGTGCCCAGGGCAATGCACCTCCAGCTTGCATTCGAGGAAGAGACTGGGGAGGACTTTAAGAAATAGTGATTTTTTTTTTTTTTCTCTGTACCCAACAGGGGCTTCAAAAATGCCCAGTCAGACTGGGATCTGTATACTGGCAGTGTTGCCAAGGCTGTAACTCTTATCCCTGCTGTGTGTCTGTACCTGCTTCAGAAATGTGCACGTGGGAATTTTTCAAAGGCACTGCCATGTGCATACCATATCTTAAACCAGCAATGGTTTTGTTCTTCTTTAGCAGTGCAGATTCCAAGTCAGGCAAACAATTTTTAATGAGATCCCAGGTAATCTTTCCTCTTTGTCATAGAAGGGATAGGTGCTTCTTCCATATACGTGGCTTAAATTTAGCCCCCATAGCTTGATTCAGTAATAGGGCAATTTTCCTGCATTCTAGTACTGCCTCTCCCTCTGGAGAAGTTGGCACTGGAATTTGGGAGTGTTTCTGTTTCCAGATTGTTCACAGACTTGTAATATGACCATAAATAAATAATGTAAGCACTTGTTGCTTCATTTTTATTTTTATTACTCCCTAGTCCATAAAATGTGCCTAGTATTGAGAGACTTGGAAACCTTTACGTGAGAATCTCAGTGTGCCCAGGGAACAGATCTGTCTAGCACAGTGTTCTGCCTCAGACATGGATACCTTGGGGGTCATATAAGAGCACAGAAAACAGGTCAGTGCTGACTTAGGTGTAGTTTGCCTCCATTTTCTTGGACAGGAGACTACCTTGGAGCAGGGACTTCCTGACTATCTGTCTTAAAAAGCCTCTGATGGCTTCCCTGTCTTTCCCTTTCCCCAAGAACTTGTGTACTGGCTTTTTCCATTCACAAAAACTTTATCATCAGCCCTGTCTTAGAGCATGTCATTCCACAATGTAGCCACAGAAGCAGAAGCACTTTCTTTTGTTTCGGACATGCTGCTTAGTTTCATTTTGTGCTCACCATCTCTTCTGTTGCAAGAGGCCAGAAGCTAAACACTTCCTCTTGGCTTTGTTTTTATAGTTCTGTCACTTTGCACCTCAGCTTCTGTCTTAAACAATTTTTTCTTGTATGAAATCCATTCCATATCTCCAATCATCCTACTTAATCCCTGTCAGTACCTTCTCTGGATCTACTGTATCCTTTTGCCTTTTTTTTTTATTATTGAGAGTAGACAAGCAACACAGAGTGTCCTGGTGTGAATGCACCCTGCACACCGTGGTACACCCTATTTTTGCAGGCTCATTCTTTGGTCAAACAAACTGATTGTGGACATTCCAATAGCACTGCAGCACGTTGTACACACTCTCCAGCAGCTTAGAGTTAATTGCTGCTAGCAAGTGCTGTGAACTTACAGGCTGGGTTCCTCTTGGCAGGAGTTGAAAGTGAATCGTGGAGCTACAAAGAACATTCAAGCTCCGTGTTTAAAAGGCATCCTGCCACTTACATGGGTGAGTGAATTGCAGACACTGCCTTCAGCCCTCATCTTTTTGGCCTTCCTGCCAAAGAAGGGTTAAGTCTGAAATGGAAAACATGCTGCAGAGGACTGGTGTGATTCAGCACGTGGTTGTAGTCTGAGTCTAAAGCTGAGTTCTCAGCATGGTATTTAGAGAACTGTGGCTCAGTGGCTGCCTGCAGTCAGTGTTTCAAGTTGAGATGCTGAATCCTTGGTGGATATCAAAGATCTCTGGTACTTGGGGCATTAACCATGGTACCATGGGATTAAGACTGTGGGCAACTGTGGCTGGGTTGCTTCCAGGCTCTGTGTGTCTTTCAGTGGTATGAAACACTTGTTTCCTCTCCAAAACACTCTCTTCCATAACAGGCAAGCTTAACCAAATTTAGCTTGGATTGCTTGTAAGCTAAGTTTGCCAGCATGGACAGTAAGCATGGATCTCAGCAGTGTGTTAGGATGTCAGAGCAGGGTGGAATTGCAGACCTAGCTGTGCTTTTCTCAGTGAAAGGTTACAGTATCAACATGGATCAAGTTATGGCCAAATATTGATGCAGTGTTAATATCCAACAAATCATTATTACTGTATTTGCAGTTGATTTTTGTTGTATAGCACAAACAAGTGTTCGTAGGGAAAACTCTTTGTTTCATAATATTTTTAAAGGGGGTGTGAGTGAATGCAAGCATCCCCGGCCATCCCCCAGCTCTGGGTGGTGAGGAGAATTCCAGGAACTCCAGGAAACTGATGTCACTGCATTGTGTTTGCTTGTTTTCTTTTGACTGCACTAATGTTTAATTTTAACTTAACCCTCAGAGGGGTATTTTTAGTAAAGCTGTTTCTTCACTCCTTCTGTCCCATGTTGGGAGGGGAACAGATTGTGTCTCCTTGCTTTTTCCAGTAGTCAGCTCTTTCTGCCTCCCCTCCGAAGAGCTGTGATGATTGACTGAGAGCTTGAGCACTCAGCAGCATGTGTTCCCCTGTCTGTGCATGGCGTGGCTAAATGCTGGTGTTTGTTCTGTCCTCACATCTCTTGATTTGATCATTGATCCGGGCTGAAAGGAAGCAGATCTACCTGGACAAAAGGGCTTCATTCTGATAAAAGATTAGTATCTATTCCAAATCCTTGGCTATCGCTGTGGTCATCCCAAGAGGCAGCTGCTTCTTTAGGGCATGATCATGATTGTGTTCTTCAGGCTGGGAGAGCCTGGCTTTTCTAGAAGTTACTAACACTTTCGTTTGGAGGGGCTTTGTCAACACTCCAGAGAATCACAGCCCTGCAAGGGATGGGTTTCCCCCTTTGTTTTTTGTTTCTGTTTGTGTTTTTAAACAAGAGATCATAGTTAAAATTCAGAAGCTACAGCTGGAGAGGCAAAAATTGAGCTGCTTGCTCTGCTGATCTTGAATAAAGGAATAAATTCTTTTATCTATTTTTATTTCTGTATTTATTAAAAAGGAAAAGAAAAAACAAGAAATACGGCTCTGCAGAGCATGGATTTATTGGAGAACTTTTCCATATCTTTGTCCTGAGTTTTGGCTGCTGTGTCTGTGGTTTGCTGTTTGTGTATTTCTGCAGACAAATAACAAAATCAAAAAACTCTGTATCATCCTATTCCATTTCTAGCCCGTGTGTTACAATAATTGCTCGGGTGCCAAACACAAAAAGAATCACTGTGTTTTTGGTGTGTCATTGTTTCATGTATGAAAATGGCTTTCAGCTGTAATTATCTGCACATTATAAGAAGTGTGTATATGAAGAAGCTATTGAAAAATGACAGCAGAATAATTAAATTCGCACCAGCTCCTCATGCGAATACTAAGACATCAAGAGTGTCTTCTGTGGTTTAGTATTACCCACTTCCAAAGCTTGGAGGAGCAAATTTTCATTCATTTTCCTGCACAAACAGGTCTCTGCTCTTTGAAAGGCTGGGTAAGAAATGCCTTTATCTCTGGCAAAGGAGGATCTATAAGTATGGGCTCATCAACATTATATGCCTTGCACCGCCTGAAAGCTTCACCTTCTGCTGTGCTCCTGAGCACCATCACCCATTAATACCAAGGACTGTTGGTGGGCACTGAAAGGGTTACCAAGGGCTGGTCAAGGCTGGTATATGGGACAGAGGTGAGCTTGAGTTCCCTGTTGCAAGGGTTTGTTGTGGCTGGATATTTCTGCTGCCTTTTCTGTGCCCCCCAGCTCCCCCATCCTGTAATTCACTTTTCAAAGGAACCAGTCTGGGTTGTGCTGAGCTCAGCACTGCAGCCATTTGCAGAGACACCACTAGGAGTAGCAGCACTTCTCGGTTTACAGGCTGGACTGTGGTAGGAAATGGTCATTCCTTACACTGGTAGATTGCTTCTGCACCCAAGGTATTGCCCACCGAGCAAACACGGGTTGTCTCACTGCCTTGTCTCCATCCCCCTGGGTGGGGGGGAAGCTATCCAGACAGTCACCTTTTGAGGAAAGGACCATGTTCTGTGTTTTTTCCTACAGCATTTGGTGCAGTGCTCTGATGGGTGTCAGTTACTGCATTTGTTTGTGCCAGTTATTGGGCATTTCACCAGTAAGAGGATTGTTTATGCCAGTTTTACTGAATTCTAGTTCCAGCTGTGAGCTTCAATTTGCATCTTTTCATACAATTTGAACTGCTTGTTTTGCTATGTAAATCTTCTGTGTATTGGTTTGCTTTCTTGTTTACTGTTTCTCTGCTCCTAGAAGACATTTGTAATCCTGGGATTTGGCTGTGCATCCTGCTGTTCTGGCACTGCATCCCTCAGCTCAGGACAGCACAGGACAAGGGAGAGACAGAAAAAGGGAACTTCATCTCCCCAGACTCATCCCTCTCCTCCCATTCTTCCAGGCCAGGTTGGATGGGGCTTGGGAAAACCTGGTCCAGTGGAAGGTGTCCCTGCCCATGGCACGGGATTGGAACCAGGTGATCTTCAAGGTCCCTTCCAACCCAAACCATTCTTTGATTCTGTGATCCTTCCAACCCCACAAATCAAGGATGTGTGATCCCTAGACAAGCCTTTCTAATTAGTTCTCATCTTGTAACACTCATTTCTGTGTGCCTGAGTGATGTTGCAAATTACAGCCCTCTTTTAAGTGTTTGGAGCATTTTACAAGCTTGCACAGCCTGTGGCGCTCAGTCACCGCTCCTGTAATGCCACCTTGTGGTGGCCCTGCCACTCTGAATGTGCCTTTTCCAGCCAAAACTGATGCTGGGCTACCTCTCTGTGTGTGGGCAGTGAGTGCAGCTCCCCTTTGCTGGCTGCATGAGTGTGGGGTGAATCTAGGAAACCCCCGTCTCCAGCTGTGTGGTGTCAGGGTATGGTCTTGTGAAGCTCAGGCGTGGCATTAGACAGGGACCTTCATGGCAGATCCCTGCTCTGGGTGCTTTACTCTGATGCTGTAGAAAAACTGTTAGAAAGATTGGTTAAATATGATCTGTGTTACAAGGAGATTGGTGTGTTGTTCATTCACAAGTCATCATAACAAAGTATTCATTTACTTAAATATTCATCCCTGATACACCATGCATTGTTCGAAGTTTTAAGTGCTTCTCTAAACACAAAGGAGTTGTTTAATACTTTGAAACACTGCTCTGTTGTGATTGCAGGAAGTGTACGTGGCAGGGAGTGTCAGGATTTTGTAGAAATTCCAATTTTATCTCTGGTGGGTTTTTTTCTCAATCTGTCTGTGCTTTGGATAAGCCACAGGGGCAAAACTAAGGCCATTGCATCTGCTTCTCCATGACCAGAGAGCTTTACTGTACCTTCAAGAGTAAGAACTGCGTGCCTTGTTAATAAATGAAGTAACAGCTGTATTTCTTTTTTTTTTTTTTGCCTCTCCAGTGTTCCCAACTCTTGCCCAGCCAGTCCACGTGGTGCTGGATCCTCAGGATATCGTTTTGTTCACAACATTACCTCGGATCTGCAGCTGGCAGCAGAGTATGCAGCAAAGGCAGCATCAGAGCAGCAGGCAGATGCGTCTGGCGGGGACAGCCCAAAGGTTCACACAAACATTACTTACCCAGCAGTGCTCCTTGGGAGGATTATTAAAACCAGGGGTTTTATTGCTAGTTCTGGTTAGAGTTCAGAGGGGTTTAAGAACACCCTGGCCATAAGGGTGCTGTGTACAGTGTCCTCCAGGGGCTTAAGGTCATTCCTTCAAACTGCCCTGGGCTTAGTGGTAGTCTCTGCATGCTTAGCTGCCCAAAATGTATTCAAACCACTCACTAAAGTGTTTAAGCAAGAATAATTTTTTTGCTCATTTGATAAATCAAGATCTCATAAAGAAGAGGCACATAAAATTCAACGTCTCATTTTCTTCTTTTAATTAATGGTATTTTGCAAAACACAGTTGGAGAAAGCAGAAGCAGGGGAAGAAACCAGATCCTTGTCATGAGAAATCTGTAGTCAGACTTTAAAACAAACATGAAGGCCTGTCAAGTAGGTGTTAAACAAGGAGAGTAGCAAGTGGAATTTAGATTAAAAAATAACTTAGTTAGAGTGATAAAGTGTAATTTTGGTGAGCTGATCTTCAGATCAAAGTTAAAAGTGCCAGATCCAAAACCACCTGATTTGGGATTGGGTGGAGGAGCACACTACTCGGTGGCTTTTTTTTGTAGACTTAATTCTCCCTCGAGACAAGAAGGATTGTTCTTGATGGAGTAATGTGAAGAGTTGGAAATACGAGATCTAGCAAACAAATTAAAGTTCCTAGAATGAAACAAATCCTGCTGGAGAAGGGAAGGGATGGGATCAGGTTTCATGTTGGGCTTGTTGCTGGGAGGAGGGCTGATAACATACTGCTTGAAACCTTTCTGACAGAGTGTAGCTGTAGCTGGGCAGAACTAAAGGCTTTAATTCACAAACACAGCAAGCAGTGAATGTACCTATGCTCTCTATTTCTTGATTCCAATTGCCTGTCTTGACCCTGTTCCTTGTGCTGGTGTAAGCATGTGTGGGAAATTCAGTGGGGAATGGAATCAGATTGAAGTTGGGGTTTGTGTGTGTTTGTGGGGAGAAAGAAGGAGATACTTTCATCTGGCTCAGCCCTGTAACTCTGTTTGCACACAACTGCTTGTGCTAAATGGGGTGGTGGCAGCATAGAACAGCAGTGGGAGAGCTGATGCTCTCTTAGCTGCTCTCTTGGCATCAGTGAAAATTACAGCTCAATGTGCTTTTTAAGTTTGGGTTGTGGTACACTACAGTGTAGGAGTTCTTTGTTAGTGACTAAATTTTTGTTTGGTTTTTTTGTTTGTTTTTTCTTGCTTAGGATGAATCCAAGCCACCCTATTCTTATGCTCAGCTAATTGTGCAGGCTATATCTTCAGCACAGGACAGGCAATTAACACTAAGTGGGATCTATGCCCACATTACCAAGCATTATCCATATTACAGGACTGCTGACAAAGGCTGGCAGGTGAGTTCTTGGCGCTGACAAGCTTTTAAACTACTTTGACAGGGCTTATCTGCTTTGAAATGCATTTATTAAAGATTTGGGGCACTGGGAGTAGAGCTGCTTTGACTGTTCCCAGAGTGAATTTGTTTAACACAAGCTGACTACTTCGTTTGTGGGTGATTAGGGTTTTTTTTGAAATACTTTGTAGGGCAATGTAGTGTGTTACTGTTGGGCTCTTTGCTTCCTCTTTTAATGCTGTAGTCTTGTGTCTTTCATTTTGTATTTTATTTCCCTACATCCTTGCTATCAGTCACTCCTCTGCCCAGACACTTAATCCTTGACTTCACCTTTGTTTGGCATGATTTGTCCAAGCCAAGGATATCCAACCTAAAACTGAGGCTCCAGTTTTTAATCATAGCACCTTAAATCATTACAGATGTTTTGTTTTCCCAGTGTATCAACTGCATTGCCTGAGTCACAGTTTGCAGGTTTTGAATTTGAGTGGGAACTTGGGAAACTGTGAGTTCATGCACTCCTTGTGGTACTCAAGGAAACCTGACCAGCTTCATAGGAGAGTTTGGGTGTAGTTAACACATGCTAAATCAAACTTCAGTGTTCACTTGAGGGCTGCCTCCAAAGTTTCAGGAACCTCAGCTCCACCTGCTTTCAGACTTTTTCTTGGCATCACACCTCTGCCATGGGTGTTGTCGTTTGAATGTAATACACTAATACAGCTGCAAAGGCTCTCGCAGCTGCTGATTTCACTGTGTGCAACTGGCAGGAGCAGTACTGCTTGGTGCACTTTGAGTGCAGTTGGAATAAATACATTTCTGCCTCCCTGGCTTTTCCCTGCAGTTCTAATTAATTGTGGAATTCACTTCCTGCCCTAACCTGCTCGGCAGAGTTGTGCTTTGTGAACCAGTTGCTGCATCCTGCTTCAGAGAGCTGCATTTCAGCGAGGAGTGAAGTTGCCTTTTTCTCTCCTCTCCAGGGGCATTGTAAGGCTTCACCAATGAAGAGACTATCTAAACCTGCTAGAAAAGCTTGTGTTTTGTTTTCAAAGTGGAAGAGGGATGAGTTTGTGCCCACCGAGGCTTGCTGAGCCCTTCCCCAGCCCAAAAGCCAGCACTACGCCCTGTCAGAGGTGGGCTGTTGCAATGGAAAGGATAAACAGTCTTGTCATCATCTAGAGAGCTGCAGAGTGCCACACAGCTCGTGGATTCCTCCCAGAGCTGGCTCAGGGCATGTTGGCTGCCTTGCATTGTGTCCTCTAGGGCATGTTTGGGCACCCTGGTAATCGTTTGGCAGGTGAGCAGTTAGCACAGGCTCAGGCAACTTCTTCCGCTTGCCGAGAAGAAAGCCTGTCTTTTGAGAGAGTTCTGATGTGGTTTACAGTGATTTCCCCCTGCCTCAGCAAAAGCTCTGCTTTCATGGCTTTCCACAGAGAAGTCACTGCTCTGCCTGGCTCCAGATGTACTTAAGTAATGGTCAGTACCAAGCAAACTCATCTTTCAGCTTGGTTAGGAGAAACTCTGACACTTTTCCCCAGGTTTTCTGCTGCTGTTCTCCTGTGACTTTGGAGCTGTGTGAGTTGAGTGACTCGTTTCTACCTTCAACACTGATTCTGGCAGTGCAGGATTTATTTTTCCAAGCTGTGTGGCACAACCCATTTGTCCTTGTTACATATTTCTTCATGGCAAAATAATCACCTCATTCCTCTGCTTCCTGCAGAATTCCATTCGGCACAACCTCTCCTTGAACCGTTACTTTATTAAAGTCCCACGCTCCCAAGAGGAGCCTGGAAAGGGCTCCTTTTGGCGAATTGACCCTGCCTCTGAAGCCAAACTTGTAGAACAAGCATTTAGAAAAAGAAGGCAAAGAGGAGTGTCCTGCTTCCGAACACCTTTTGGGCCTCTCTCCTCCAGGTAACTTCAATTTCCTCTCATCTCTGTGCCAAACTCATTACAAAGAAAATAAACTAAAACTTCTCCTGAAGTACAGTGAGTAAACTTTGCTTCTGTTTATAGTTTGAGAGGTGATATAGTTAGTCCTGAGGCATAATCTTAAAATTGTTCTGACTGCTTAAGTGTTTAACAAAAAAAATCCAGAATCAAACTGCAAAAATGCATCAAATAATGTATCTGTTTTGGCATCATTTCAAAGAAATTCAAAGCAGTTATCACTGGAGTAAGTGTTTTCAGATGCCAATCTCTGACTTCAGGAAAGCTGTGTTTAGATGTGGATTAGATCATAGTGGGAATAACTTCTGTGGTATTTAAAGCACTCTCCTATAGGGAAGATCAGGTTGATGGTTGTTGTCAGCAGTGAAGCAACGGGAGTTCTGTGTGGCTGCTCCAGTCAGCTCCACTGCCTTGTGCAATGACAGCTTCTCTGAGCCCTGTAGCTATGAGGAGAAGACTTGGAATTCAGCACTAGCTGGAGCAGTTTCATGGAACATTCCTCCCACACCTCCTATTTTCTGTCTGTTAAAATGTGGGGGAAACAGGAGGAGAATTTTGCAGCTTTTTAGTCTGGTGTGTCATTAAAGAAATGTACAAATCCTCATGTGTTTGGGACCGGAGGTGGTAACCAAGTGGCTGGGGAGGGAGGCAACAGGGAGAAGGGGAAGCAACTGCTCTGTAAGCATATTCAGGGCCAGACACTTGCCTCTACTTGCATCTTTCTTCTTCTCCCTGTCCCTCTCAAACTCTGACAAAGGTTCTTTGAGAATGATCTGAAGTTGTAAAACTGATCTAAGCATGCAGCATTTGGGGTTTCTCTGTCAGCAGTGGGTGTAACAATGAAATGTTAACCCTACTCTGAAGGGTCCAGTTCCCTTCAGCAAGGAATAACACAGCAGTGTTTGGTGCTGGAGTGTTTGTGGGTCACTGTTCCTTTCAGCTCTTCCCAGCAGGAAGGGTATTGTGGAGGAAAGGCTGTCCTTCCTGCAGAATCCTGAACTGGACATAACTCCGGGTGTCTGCTGCTGTCTTGTGGTCAAAATGCATCTGCACTTGCCAACACTGTGTTTTGGTGTTTCAGGAGTGCTCCTGCCTCCCCTACTCACCCTGGCCTGCTGTCCCCTCACTCTAGTGGCCTACAGACTCCAGAGTGCCTGTCACGGGAGGGCTCACCCATTCCACACGATCACGACTTTGGGTCAAAGTTGGCCTCAGTTCCAGAGTATCGGTATTCCCAGAGTGCACCCGGTGAGTAGCTCTTGTTCCACAGGGTGGCTGTTCACTTGCCCCACGTGCCCTGCTGAGGGCACCACAGGAAGGCTTCTGCAGTGTGTTACTGGAGGATCCAGGACTCTCTTTCCACTTTGTTGTCAGAGACTGATGGTGCAAGGACAACTTCAAACCATTTTTATTACTACTCTTTGGAGGAGGGGCAGAATATGTAGAGACACCTGATCTAACCTGGAACTAGGTGACTGTAAAGATCTGACAGCAGAGTAGCCACGGCAGCACGCAGCTCACTTGCACTCATTTACCAGCCTCTGGATAAGATCAGCTGGGCTACACCAAGCCCTGGTGCTGTGGCCAGGGCCTGGTAAATATCTGGCTGTCAGCTGTCCTGACCTGAGGTGTAGGGTGAAGTTGGAAGGCAAAGCTCATTAAGGAAAGCTTGGTTTGGGGGATTTTCTTAATGTTTATTATGGCTTTTATTCACAGAAATGTGCTCAGTAGTGTTTTTGTACATCAGGGAGGAGAAGTTTGAAGGTGGTATTTTCGGAGCCTTGATTTATTTTTTTTGGGGGGGGAGTTTTGAGTGTTTTTTGTTGTTGTTTCTACCTCCAGCCTTGCCAGTGCTGAAGCCTTGAGTAGACTAAAAGTGCCTAGATGAAATAAATGGTGGTCTTTTTGCCTCTCCTGTTAACATGTGCTTCTCTCTTCTGTTCAGGATCTCCAGTCAGTGCCCAGCCAGTGATTATGGCTGTCCCTCCCCGACCATCCACCCTGGTGGCCAAACCAGTGGCCTACATGCCAGCATCAATAGTGACTTCTCAGCAGCCTTCGTGCCATGCAATCCACGTAGTTCAGCAAGCTCCCACTGTCACCATGGTCCGAGTGGTGACCTCCTCTGCAAACTCTGCAAACGGATACATCCTCACAAACCAGGGCACAGCAGGAGGAGCTCATGAAGCTGCAGGAGCAGTGTTGGACTTAGCTGGTGACCACCGAGGTAGCTTTTCGCCTCCCTTGCTACTCTGCTAATAAGTCTTGAGCAGGCTTGGAGGGGAGAGTGGTTGAACATTTTCACTCACTGGGCACTGAGCCCTTAAAAAAAATATTTTTCCAGGTAAAATTTAAACCAAATGAGAGGTCATCCATTTTTTGTCTCCACCAGAGAGCAGGACTACTGTGCTCCCTTGTCTCCTGGGGAACAAAACTAAGAGACTTTGGAGCCTGAGAAAAAATGCAGTGCTTAAAATGTTCTTATTATCTCAGATTCACAGAATCATCTGGGGTTGGAAGGGACCTTGAAGATCATCTCATTCCAATCCCCCTGCCATGGGCAGGGACACCTTCCACTATCCCAGGTTGCTCCAAGCCCCTTCCAACCTGGCCTTGGACACTTCCAGGGATGGGGCAGCCACAGCTTCTCTGGGAATCTGTGCCAGGGCCTCACCACCCCCACAGAGAAGAATTTCTTCATAACATCTCATCTGTACCTACTCTTCCAGTTTGAAGCCATTCCCCCTTGTCCTGTGACTTCATGCTTTTGTGATTATCTCCAATACCAATATTATGCCTCTATATTGGCTATGAAAGTGTCTGCATTTTCCAGCCAAAAGAGAGAGCCTGGGAAAGGCTGCAACTCCGCTTCAGGATGGCCTTGTAAATAAATGATTGAGCCCTTCCTTTCTGTGGGCTTGGATTCCTAGAGGAAAGCATGTGCTTCTGGAAGTGCAGGCAGTGCCCCATTAAAGCAATCTTCAAAAACCAGTTAGAACAAAGGCCTTTTTTTGTCCCTAAGCTGGAAATTCCAGCCTTGGGGGATTTAGTGAGTTAAATATTCTCTTGCTGTGATATAGACAACACCTTGTCTGCTCCCTGTTTCAGAAGGTCTTAGTGCTGCAAGGTCAGTGTATGTTGTACCAGCAGCAAGGCTGGTTTCTCTGACTGCTTTTATGTGGGCGATGGAACAGTGGTCCCTCTCTAAGGGAAGGAAAAAATGACAAAGAGCTTCTTCTCCTGCAGCAGCAGGACCACTGGCAGTTTTAGTACAGCATTGGTTATCTTGCTTGAGTTTCACTTGCATTCTCTAGAAATTCCTGTCTGGATCCCTTAAATGTTCCTGAAGCGCTAACAGTTGCAGCTGCCTGTCACCTGCTCCCTTCTTTCATTCACTAGTTCTTGCTGTTGCATGTTCCTTCCCTACTTGTCCCACTCGTATCCTTTTCTAGCCTCTACTTTCCCTGGTTGCTGCATTTTCCTTCCTGAGCTCCCTGTTCTCCTTGCCTTTTCTCTGCCTATCCCCATCAGCTTGCCTGCAGGTTTCAGCTCAGTTCTTATGCCCCATCTAACTCCACTCTTGTGTGCAAATGTTAAAATGGGAGAGGCCTTCTTTTCCTACAGGACTAATGAGATTGTGCATCCTGCTCTCTCTGAGACCCACAGAGCTCCTGCAAGAGTGGTGTTCCTCTCCTTTCCTGCATGCCTGGCAGGATGCTATCCTGTATCTGTTGCATACCTGCTGAATTGACCCCTTACTTATCCTGGGAAGTGAGAAAAGTGGTTCAGTGCTCTCAAGCAGTTTCCTCTGTCCAGCAACTCAGCTCTCCTTTTTTATTTTTTGTTTTTCCTCCATCCTGTTTTTTTCCTATACTTCCACAGCAAAAACTGGCAGTTGTGGGAAGACCTCCTTGTAAATCAACCCCCATGCAGGCCTGACAGCAAGCTGCTGCAGACTTTTGGCTCCAGGCATTGTTTAAGATCTTAATGCCTTCTCCTGCTGTGCGGTATTGAAAGTCCAGCCAGTTTGTTTGAAATTGCAAAGTAAGCTATGAGATTTGCAGTGCCTGCTGTCCATATCACAGCTGTGATGTGCCAGTAAGGGAGGTGATGCCTTTTTAGGGCAAAGGGTCAAATTGATGCTTTTGATTTTTTTTTAATTTTTCTTGTAGCTTATGCTCTAAGAAAAATGTTCTTTGTATTGATAGTGTGCAATAGAGAATATTCTAGTGTTTCCAAATGCTCATCCCTGACCTGTGGTGCTGAGGTATTGTAAGCATGGGCTATGTATCCCTGCTCAAGTGTTAATCAGAATAAACTCTGCCTTTAAGCCAGGGCAGTGACTGATCACTGTCTCTTCTGCTCTTCCACAGGCATGGACGAGAAGCCGACGATCGCCTTTGCCACGATCCCCACGGCCAGCCGTGTTATCCAGACAGTGGCCAGTCAGATGGCGCAGGGTGTCCCTGGGCAGACTGTCACCATCCTGCAGCAGGCAGCCCCGGTGGCCCTGGGGCAGCACCAGCTGCCGGTGCGGGCGGTCACCCAGAACGGCAAACACGCCGTGCCCACCAACAGCATCGCCGGCAACGCCTACGGTGGGTGTGCTCCCCACTCCTGGGCTGGCTGTGCTGCCCCAGCTTAGCAGGCAGCCTGTAAAGCTGCACGTGTTTTCTCTTCTTGCTTACTGTGTATCAAGTTATTCCACATGTCCATCTCGAAGGTGTTGCAATTCCTCCGCTTCTAGGGCTGTAGATGTCAGTGAGAGGTACCCTTCTGTCCACATCTGCTCCCTTTCTTGGGGGAGAAGTCCTGCTCTCTGGCAGAAAAGCTCAGTGTCCTTCCTCTGCCCTTGGCTAGGCAGTTATTACTACTGAGACTCTCTACCTCTTGATGTTACTTGTTGAAAGTGTCAGTGATTCTTGTGGAGAGACTGTTTTCATTTATTTTCTCCTGCCTTTGCTTGCAGCATGCCAAATAATAAAATTTCTATGGTGCTCTTTAGCTCTTGTGAAACATGACTCCATAGAGTAATGAGAAAATAACATACTTTCCCATTTTAGAGCCTGAGAGAAACAAGATCTATTTCCCCAGGTGAATGAATGTAGGATTTTTTGTATACACAGGATGTGTTCAAGTCATTTGTCAAGCACGGTGTTTTGAAATTCCATGCAAGCCATGTCTTGGCAGCCTCCTCTTCTTGCTTGCTCAGCACCTCAGATTTTATTCAGTTGGGGATGGGAATATCCAGGTTTCTTATGGCTTTTTTCACTGAGACGCCAAGCACTTCTGCTGCCTCAGGCTGGTGCTTTTGTGGAGTTTGAAATGAAGGGCACTGCTGTGCTCCGGATGCCTTTCATGAGGGTAGGAATGTTTCTACAAAATCTTTTGCCACATCTCTTCAGTTATCACCTGGCTTGCACTCAAATTGCAAGGATCTCATTGGAACTATCAAAAAATGATAGTGATAAGGTTTTAATGCAATTATTATAAGGTATTAATAGATCAGATAGGTCAAGCTTCTACTAACCAGCAGTAGTGTTTGTCTAATATAGAATCAGACAGTTTTTAATTTAACATTTTTATGTTAAAATATTTTAATCTTACCAAACTTTTTAACTCTCATCAAACTGGGAAGTATTCCAGTTGCGTCTGAGGTTTTTTTGTAAGTGGCAGTAAATTATCTGGTTCACAAAACAAAGCCTGAGTCTCTTGACTCTCATCTGTACTCAGTTATCTTCTCTTCAACTGCATGATTTAGGTTCTCTAAGTCACTAAGCTGTAATTGCTCACCACCCTCATCCTTACCCTATTTTTTTCCCCTTCGTCTTCTTGATACTCTACAGCCTCCTTCTCATGTCTTGGTAGAAGTTACTGGGCTTTGAGGGCCTTTGTTCTGTTTGCTTTGTTTATTTATCCTAGGGCTCCTTTTTTTCATGCATTTAGCAGTGGACACGGCACTGAGGTTCAGTCATTCCATCTTTTGCAAATGAGTCTGGAGGGCAGAGGATGTGCTGTCTCCTGAGTCCCCTTTGGCTTCCTCTCTGATTGATGCAGAGTCCAAAAACTGCATGTGTTTTGTTTTCCAAGCACTGATGTGTGCCAAAGTCAGTGTGTAAGCACATTCTCTGTCTGGAACTAGGAATTGTAGACATTTTTACAGAGGGTTGCTACTCAAATTGTCTTTTTTCTCACCACTTTTGTTAATGGGAGGGTGAGACCTTGTGTCAGTACTGCAATACAAGATTGGAAGCCAGAAATTCCTATGTTCTGATCCCAGTTCTGATGGGAACACATGTGGTTGTCTAGGGTAAGCTCTTTCCTGCCCCTTTCACAAGTGGGATGTCAGTACACTCAATATTTGGATTCTGTTTCCCAGCAGCCTGGTTTGTTCTTCCTGGGCGAGCAGGGCTCAAGAGAGGCTCTAAACCTCCAGATAAAAGGCCCAGCCCATGGGTGTTGGAGTTCATGAGAAATTCTCTGGCCACTTAGAATCAGAACTACCTCTCAAGGAGATGTGCTGTAATTTTAACCAGAGCTTGATCCTCCCCTGCTGGGGGTGAATACTTAGCTAGCAATGCCTTGTTTGACAGTGGATAGGAAGAAGGAAGTTTTCCTGTGAGAGAGGTTGGTGCTGGTTTGGTAAACTTGGAAAGCTGAGGTTGTGGAGGGTGAGGGAAGGACAAGGCAAGCCAGGCTTTCAAAATGCACTGGAAAACACCATTTGACCGTGTGCCAGCTGTCACGTTTGATGGGGGATTTTGTTTTCTTTCTTTTCTTGGAATAGCAATTGCTTGTTCTGCTTCATCCCACTAATTCTCTTCTCTCTCTTATCCTCCTTCCCAGCTCTTACAAATCCACTGCAGCTCCTTGCAGCCCAGGCCAGCTCGTCCACTCCTGTTGTAGTCAGCCGGGTCTGCGAGCCAGGGACCGAAGAGACGGCAGCAGCCTCCTCCAGTGAACCTGAAGTGAAAAGACCTCGGATAGAAGAGCCCAGTGGAGCAGTGCCAGCCCAGACTGGAGTCATCACATCCACAGTGCCACAAGGACAGGCAACCAGTGAATGAAGAACCGGTGGGAGGAGCTGGAGTGATGGTGGGGTGGGCATGGGATGGCAGGAGCCCTAAAGCAGCTTTCACAGGAAACCAACCACAACTGTAACAGCTCAAAACACAGCTGATAAAGAGCTCTTTTTAAAGGCAGATTTTTCAATGGGAGGACAACAGCTGTTAGAATCACAAGGTGCCAAAAAGAATGGAAAATCCCTCCCAAGAACCCATATCTGGAACTCTGTTCTGTCTCTACTTATGGGATATTTTTTTTCCTTTTTCTTTCTTTTCTTTTTTTTTTTTTGTTTTAAGATTCAAAAAAATACAGACAACTGATTGTATGACTGCTGGGATATTTTTAACTATCTTTTCCCCTTTTGGCTCCAAGGGGATGGGATTTGCAGTTCAAAATCTAAAGGAATGTAATACAAACACAGTCTGCTCCCTGGAAAGAAAACTCCTCACGTTCTATGCCTTACTACCACGCTTCTGAGAGCTCTGAACCATAGGACCATTTTAAAAAGGTCACCTAAGGCAATCAAATGCTGAAAGATGGGTGCAGTATCTCACAACAACATTAAAGAAACATGGTACCAAGCTTAAAAAAAAGGCAAATGATTCTGGTTTTTTAAAAACAGAAAATTCTAAATATAAATGCTTATTTATGTGGGGGTTCAGGAGGAAGAGTTACAGGGCTCAGCCACCTGGATTTCAAGATGCAGTTTCTCTCCATTCCCTCTGAGGGAGAATAGGGTGACAGAGGAACTGTATTAACTTGGTTCCTGTAAAGATGTTAAAAACAAAAGGGGTTTGTATCTGTAGTGATTTCTTACAATTATTCATTGCTTGCTCTGGACAACAGCCAAAGTGTCTTGATGCCTGAGGATCACATGGGGAAGGACGTCTCCAGGAGGTTCTGTGTGCATTTGATTGATCACAGCTTGTGTGGAGCACCAGCTTTTGTTCAAATTAGCACTGTAGGTGAAGGCATGGGCACTGTCTTTGTGAACTTGGGAAAATACTGGTTGATGTTCTGCACTAAAGCAGAACCTCACCTTCACCTCCCAGGGGTGGTGTGGTCCTCAGCTTGATGGACCATGGTCAGGAGGTCACAGCTGACCCTCTTCTGTGGCTAACAGCAAAATTCCTGTGTTACTCTTTGGAGAGGGAAATTGAGTGCTTGGATGAGAGGCAGCAGAGGTCATACAGTGGTTCATACAAATTCTGTCAGGGTGTAGTAGACCAAGGCGAAAGACTTGTCTTTTATTTTCCATGTGGCAAAAGCCACTGGAAATCTTAAACAGTTTTACCAAAAGGAATTTGGAGGTTTCCTTTCATTGCTTGGCTCCCTCTCCCATCTCTCCTGCCTTGAGGACCATTTGGGTTGGCCAGTAGGAGGAGACCTTTACTCAAACTCTGTTCCAGGCTCCTCATGTAGTACAAGGATGTCTTTCGAGGAAGGCAGGTTTGACTCACTTTAGCCACATGGAACAGTGGGTGCTTGTGACACCGTATGACTGGCAAGGAAATCCACCCCTGCCTGTAGCTTCCAGCAAACCCGTTTGGCTTCACACCCTTTGCAATCCCCTTGGCTAACATGTTTCTGGCAGCACAGCAGAGATCTTTTAGTTTAGCAAATGTTACGGCTTTGGTTATGGCAAGAGAGACTTAGGAGGGGTGGGCTGTGCCTCTGGTGGGTTATCCCCCATCTGTACTGATTCGCTGTCCTGTGCAGTCTGACAAGGCAGAGAGGCAAAACCCACTGCAGAAACATTGCAAAAAGCCTTCCCCAGTGTGCAGTAAATGATACTGTCAGCATATCCATGGGGATTAGGGGTAAGGCACAGCCCTTCAGTGCCTGCTGGAATCTGGGGAGGAAATCCGCAAGGTAACAGCTGGCATCACTTGTTCCCTTCTAGGTTTCCTCTGTCTTTGCCAAATCCTATTCAATAGCCAAGTCCCACCACTTGAATAAAACCCAGACATGTTTAATTCTCAAGTCCATTGTTTTGTGAGAAATATTTCTGAAAGAAAGAAAGAATTTCTTGGTCTCGTGATTTGTGGTTACTTTCTGCGGAGAGAGGCACATAAAATATTCATGACAGATCGCTTATCTCAGCTGGGCTTTCAAAATTCAGGTGTGTGCCCTTAGTGACAAGTTATTAGATGGGATTTTAGTACTTTGAAATGGTTTTGTGAAGGAGGATTTTTAGAGACCACAAAGTAATTGGAGCAGGCTGGCCTCCCGCTGTCCCTTCTCCCGCTAGGAAGGCGAGGTGTGGCACAGCAGTAGAGCACATGGATTATCTCTGTTTTCTGTAGCCTTTTCAAAGCCAGGAGTCAATAAAATGAACTTCAAGGCAGAGGGCACAAGTGAGAGTGGAGCACAGTCTGTCTGTGATGAATCATTACTTTCGGGTGACTGCTGGTTTAGATAAAGGCACGCCTCTGAAACAGCCCCGAGGCTCGGGAGCACTCCGGAAGCGCAGGAGTCCTTGGGTTTCCAGAATGTTGGGTGAGTCAGAGCAAGATGAAAAACCAACAGAAGACTGTTCAGGATGTGGAGCTGCCAAAATTCTGTAGTTTTTCTTCACTGATATTTTTCTCTTGAAGAGTCTAAATAATTAAGCCCTAAACTTCTGTAAACTAATCCAGCACCACAGAAAGACATCAGCTGAGTGAGAACGTTTTCATCCACCATAAAGCTGCTTCTTTATAGATACCTCTTGAAAGTCCATCCTCAGGTTGCGTGTGTAGATCTGCCTCCTGGGTATTTAGACCAGAATAACACTTTCTCTCTCTTCTCTTCATGGCTCACAATGCCTGCTGGTTCAAATGGGAGTTGAGGATAGGCAAATATCTTTGTTCTGTTCACCCTTTCTGCTTGAGGTGTATGGACCTTGTCAGTTCATCCTGTCAGGGGGTTTTTCCTTTATCAGTCTTCTGCATCCCCCTGCTACTGTAGGAAGCAGTCCTGCCACTTGCAGATTTTTTGGTAGGTTTGCCTAAACATTGCCTGGTACCAGGTAAAATAACTGTTCTTGCTAAATCGTGTTGAGAGCTGTGGAAAAATGTGGTCCTCATCCAGAACGTGTGAGATGGAGACGTCTTGTTTCAGGCCTCCAGATGAATTCTCAGTCTAAACTACAGCACCATGCTTTTTACATACCAGTCCTGATTCTCCAGGCTGCAGAAGAGTGAAAATTAATGTGGTGGTAGAATTAAGTCTTCAACTAGAAAGAAAATGTTTACCGTAATGGTTACATGCATACTCAGATCATTTTAAATTGATAATCTGACCTGGTTTTTGTTTTCTAACATCAAAAGTTGCATCTTATCCTTGATTACATTTACTAAAGAAGGTTTGAGGGGAAGAGAAGGAGGAGGATTCACCGGATTTTCTGCTGTCTGTGTAACGAAGGTCAAGGCACATTGAATATTTAAACTGTGATAACTTAGAGCTGGGAGAACTGTAAAGCCAAGTTCTTAATGTGTGAATTCACTTTCCACCATTCCCTATTGATTTTTTTCACCTTAGGCAATGACATTGACTAATTCTACTTTGATCACAGTTAGTTTATAGCAACTTTCTTTGCCCCAGTTTGCAAGAGTTGAATGCAGTTGTTCTTTGTTTTATTCCACTGGAATTCCATGTTGTTTGTCTTGACCTTGGCTCTTACGATGCAGAAAGCTTTTTAAAGAAAGATCAATTTAATCTGATTTAGTGATAACACAGCACAGTGCTGAGCACAAAATTGAAGTTCATGATTAGCTCATATATTCTTTTCAACTCCTTTCCTTCCCATATTCCTCCCTTCCCCCATACCATTAATGCTGTCCCCTGTAGCATATCCAGTCATTTTTATCCACTGACAGGAGCAGCACCTTGCATTAAGCTCTGCCTGAAGACTCCAGGATGAAAGTACCTGTGGAATACATGGAGCTCCAGAGCAGGCTGAGAAAGGTCAATTTGGTCACCCTGTATTAATTTTCATGCTGTGTTGTAGACATGTTACTGTTGGGCAGAGCTTATTCAGGAGCGTGTTTTCAGAGACATGTTAAAGCTTTGTAAGAGGGAAGAAATAATAGCCGAAGCCCTTACAGTGCTTCTGCAATCAATGTCGTGGTCTGGCATCAGATTTTGGGGGGAGTAAACTTGATTTTGCATGTTTGGTCTTGCGTACTGACTTAGAGTTTTCATTCAGAGTTAATTTCTACTTTTTTTTTTTCCTTTTTCAGTAGGGAAATGCCCACAATGAAATAAAACTTGGAGCACAGAAGGCTAGGGACCTGTATCTAGGCAAGTGAGAGCATCTGACCTGAACTTCCTTGCAATGTGGTGTGGAACACTTTTCCCTGCCTGCTGGGGATGTTCAGTTGGTGTTGGAGCTTTTCATCTGGGTTATCAGGGGGTGTGTTCACTGTGAGATATTTGGTATCACTGGTGTGTGCTAGTGTGTAACTGAATGTCAAAATGTAGGGTGAAAGGAGAAGTGTTTCCCTGCTATACCTGGGTTTGGGGATCTTGGGTGACAAGGATTTAACCTAGCAGTAGTTCTGTACCTTTCCATAGAGAATCCACTCTCACCACACAAGGTGAAAACGTCTCAGCAACATAAGAATTTCCCATGCAGCTGCATTTGTTCCTTGCCTCTGTGAAGAGCCCAGCTCTGCCTCCTTTGCATGTTGCACATAGGTACTTAAAGGTTCCAGTAGGATTTTCACCATTTGCTTCCTTCTCTTAAGGCTGAACCAGCCTGGTTGTCTTGGTCTCTTCTTGTCCATCGGTGGAATTGCTGCAGAAGGTCCTTGTGAGTCTTGTACTGGGGAGCCCAAAGGCAGAGGCATGATCTGGGGAATGCTGGATGGGTTGGAAGAGGAATCCTTTTCCTTGGCCTGGTAGCTACACTCTTGGCAGTACAGCCCAGTACCTGTTTGGTTTCTTGCTGCAAGACAAGTGTAAAGTGTAAGGAACAAATCACAGAGTGAACCAGATTGCATTTGTGCAGATGCAACCATCTTGTCCCTCTCTTCCAAGGGACAGTCCTAGCTTGGGTCTTTTTGAGCAGGGAGCAGCACTGAAGGATCCTGATCACTTTTAAAAATATCTGTGCTTTAGCTTATGAAGTGATACTTTCAATCCAGCGTGGAACTTGCCTTGAGTTTCTATCTGATATAAAATCTTTGAGGTTTTTTAAGTCCTGCTGCTAATAAGTTGGACTAGGGCATTAAGAGTGAACCTCTAAAGGAACAGTTATTATTGCTTCATAATTTTGCCCTTGCTGCACACTGAGTTTCTGAGTTTGCAAATGCCATCCTGCAGCAAATGATCTGTCTTCTCTTGCCAGCCAGTCTCTTGGGCAGCTCCCATTTCTGCTCCTCATCAGTTTTCCGCCTCTATTTGTAGTTGTTTCTGTCAACTCCAGAGTCCTTTAATCCAACTCCTAATTTAATTCCATTGCTTGAAGGTCTGCATCTGGTGAGGATTCTTGTGTTAGGTTGCAGTTACATGACTGAACAATCTGTTGTATAACTTTTTGTGTCCTTCTGGGTGAAAAATTATGCCCAAGCTGCTACTACTAGAGCATACACTACCACTGGAAAGTGTAGCTTCCAATGGAGCCAGCTGTGCTGCAGAAAGCTGTTACACTACAAGGTCATCTGGATTGCTGGAGCCGATGGGATTGGGAGGCGATGCCCTCCTGCATGTTGATCTGCACCTGATCAAAACATGGCTGGGGCACCTCTGTCTGGGCTGCCTGGCAGCTGTTGGGCTGTGGTTTGTTAGATCAGCGCCTCTCTCTGCCGGGGGGGTTGTTAGCAGGACAGTGCACGTGTTTGTGCATGCAGGTGTGGATATATTCACATACCATGATCAGCAGTGGGAATTTCGTAGCTGCGAGGGTGGGATTTCTCTGTTAGGGTGTCTTTCATGGGGCAGTAATACAGCAAGGGAGCGTTTTACTTTGGCCTGAGCAAGACATTTTGAAAAATACTTGGTTTTCTTGGAGCACTATATTTAAATTCCAAATTTTGAATCAATTTTTGACGTTTGTATTTATATGTTCAGAAAATTCTTTTGATACGTTTTCAATTTACCAACACTGAATTAAAACCTTTCAGAATGTATGGTTGGTCCTCTCCTTATGTGTCACTTTTAAGTTTCAGAGCGTGAGGGTAGTTGTGCCAAATCTACCCCTTTGCTCTCAAGACAGAAAACAAACTATTGACAATTCATGGGTGGCAGCTGAGGAAGAAACCCTTTAAATATTTTTTTCAGAGAATATTAAATTAGATCTGTGTAAACATAACATTTATATTTATTAATGTGTGAGTGTGTGGGCGTGTGTGTCAATATAGATATATAAATGGTCCATGACTATTTCTTTCTCTTAAATGGTACTTACACAGACTTTTATGCAGTGTGTTGGTAAATTCCTGCACCAGGCACTGACTCTGAAAGAACGATGAACCTATTTTTGTAACGAATGTGAGCAGCCAGTAGAAGCAGCCTTACTTCAGTGATTGCTTTCATTCCTCTCGCAGAGCAGAAGAGGCAACTTGGTACTTGCATCTTCCTTGTGTAGGATCCCTGCTTCTGGCTTTGTCCTGCTTTCAGCAACCCCAGTGCACGCTGCTTTTCTGGCAAGAAAACGCCCCAAATGGCACTAATGAAAGCTGGAATCCTTTCTTGTCTGCAGTTCTCTAGGTGCAGTATCAGGGAGTTCTGTACAGATTCTGCTCTGTAAGTAATGGGACCTTATTTCTAACAGAAGGAATTTATGGGGGGTCCACAAGGATGCTATAAGGCTGAGGAATTCCTCCCTGTCAGGTGGCTAATCTATCACTGGGCCACTGTGAGATAGTTTCTTTTCCTCTGTGGTGAGATCATTTTTCTTTTATCACGCTTCTGTCTCTTTGTGGGGTGAGGTGTGTCTATATCCCCTTAAAAACAAGCACAGAAGAATTTTTCTAATGTTCCTATTCACAGGGAGTAAATTTTACTGAACTGGCCAAATTTCAGATGTGGTTTAATTCCACAAGGATCACTAAATTCACAGAAGGGTGTAATTTGAACCACTTGGATCTTTTGAGAATAAGAGCAAGTGATACTTGCCTTCCTAATCCTAACTGCTCTTCCAGAAGCAGAAATTCTCTATGAGGATCTGAGTGAAAGCTTCACCTCAGCAGTCACTGGCTGGTGATGGGGCTTCAGTCCTTTGGGGAGGACAGGGTTGGTGATAGGAAGAGTGACCAGAATAGGAGCAATGGAAGGAAGCAGCTGTCCTCCTCATCCAGCAGAAAACAGCACTTGTGAAACCCAGACTTCCCCTAATACTTGGTCGTTGCCTCGTGTCTGCTGCCAAGTTGTGCTGTGATCTGGACCTCTCTGTCCTCCTCCTACCCCACCTCAGTTTCACTTAGAGCAGTCTGAGACAGAGCCTTCCGTAAAGCTAAGGGCAACAGTGAGGAGAAATGTCTGGTAGCTGAAGAAAAATGAGATTTAAATGGAGCAGAAAAAGTGAGAATTCCTTCTGTTTCACTGTCTTGCTGCTAAAAGTCTGGTGCAGAACATCCTGATGTTCTGCTGATTTATATGCTGCTCTTGGGAGGTGGGCAGGCTGCTAAGCTGGCTCTGTAGCAATTGAATTACTGTAAACCTAAACTTGCTTAATCTCTCCTTTTATTCTCCCTCAAATGGGCTTGAAGTAGAGGGAACCAGAGTATTGTTTGTAAGATCTTTTTGCTTTAATAGAAAACAGAATGTAAAAAGAGAAAAAAAAAAACACAAAACCAAGCTCGTTCAAATATAGTGATACAGAAAATGGCTTTAAAATGCAAAAATCCTACAAGGCCATATGTTGTGTTGGGTTCTGGACATGCTCTTTGTGCTGAGGAGACTGGCCTCGTCCAGCCTGCCAGCCAACCTCCACGTAGCCAAAAAGAGAATTTTAACAGTCTGTAGCTATCCAAAGGACTGTTATCCAAAGGACTGTTATCCAGAGGACTGTTAAAAGCTGTTTAGGGATAAATCAAAAGCTGTGTGTGAGCAACGGATGGTAAAGCTGGAAATTCAGATCCAACTCTGAATAATTGCTCTAAAAAAAAAAAAAAATTAGAAAAGTCCGACTCTCCCCCTGTTCTGCAGATGCTCATTCCCACCGAGTCCCCGGGGAAGGCTGAGAGGAGAACCTGAAATACCTCAGTGGCTTCACAGAAGGGTTTGCTGCAGAGATCTGGGCCAGCCTTACCCCTTTCACCTCAGTTTGGCACTTATTTTATAAAATAAGAGGGTGATGGAAAGGGGAAACTAAAGCCATGCTTGCATTTCAGTTCCTGGTGTTGCCTGTGCAAGACACCTCCAGCCAGATGTTTTGGGGTTTGTGGGGGTATTTTTTACAGCTGATATCAAAAGTGGGTTGTTGTTTTGGTTTCTTTTTTTGTGACTTGTTTTCGTTATCAGTGCTTTTTAAAAAGCAGGTGTGTATCCCAAGGAGGAAGCTCCGTGTGGGGCAGTGGATGTGAAGTTCATGTTCTTTCTGTGGCCGTGTTGCAGCACTGCTCCTGGGAGAGCTCAGCTGCACAGGCAGCCGTGGCTCCCACCAGGGTGGGATCCTGCATCCGGGGAGCAGGACCTGCAGTTCCACATCAAATGGGATACAGTGGTTTTGTTTGTTTGTTTTTTAATATAGAGCCATACATTTTTTAAGTAATTTGAGATCTGAATGTGATTTCTAATGTATCGAGAACGTTAATATTTTAAAGCTATAACAAAGGTTTAAATTTCTACTTTTTTTTTTTTTTTTCATTTATTTTAACTGTTCTGTTACCTTAATTTGATGTATGTGGTTGGGGAATGTTGCTTCTCCTCTTAGCATTTGTTTCTATAACCAGAAATAAAATTATATATGAAAGAGAAAATGCCCTGAAATTGCTTTGCTGCTTTTGGGTGACAAACTTGGATCCTTCCAGATCCTTCCATTATGAGGGTTTGAGTTTCCTGCAGCAATGAGAGGACAGTGTCTTTAATATTTTTTTCCTTTTTTATGTAGGAAGGAAGTCTGTATCTGCACACCTTGCTCTGTTTAGGGTTCAGACACCCCACTTTTGATCCCTTGTCAGTTATTTGGGCAGCTGTTGACTCACAGCAGAGTGAACATATGGACGTGTGTGTTTGAGATCCGTGATGCTTCCCCTGGGGCTTATAAACTGTTCCTCCAGCTCCAGCTTTTGTTTTGTCATGAAGTGAAACATTGTTATTTTAAAAGTTAAACTATTCCAGTGCATCCTCCTGTAATTTATAATAATTGTTTTCATTTGAGCATATGATGTGAGAAAACAGTACTTTATCTGTCTTGTAGTTAGACTTTTCCCTTCTTTGTCCTCCTAATGCAGCTACAATTTAAGTTCTGGGTTTATTTTGACTGAACATTCTGAGCTCCAAAATGAAATAGGAATATCTTTTAAGGCCTCAATTGACATAAAGTAGCTGTAATTCACAGAATTTTAGAAGACAGAATGGTTTGGGTTGGAAAGAACCTTAAAAATCATCTCATTCCAATCCTTGCCATGGGCAGAGACACCTTCCACTATCCCAGGTTGCTCCAAGCCCTGTCCAGCCTGGCCTCGGACACTTCCAGGGATGGGGCAGCCACAGCTTCTCTGGGCAGCCTGTGCCAGGGCCTCCCCACCCTCACAGGGACGAATTTCTTCCAATATCCCATCTAACCCTGCCCTCTGGCAGTGGGAAGCCTTCCCCCCCTTGTCCTGTCACTCCATGCCCTTGTAAAAAGTTTCTCTCCATCTTTCTTGTAGTCTCCCTTCAGTTACTACAGGGAGGATTTTTTTTAATTGACTAACTAATTAAAAAATTAATAACACAGTACACAGTGAGCAAATACATTTATCCAGAGCCCTTTTGGAGGGGCATCTTTTAATATTATCCTATCTTTGGCTTCCCACATGCTGCTTCTCTGCTGGCTGATTGCCCAGGCATGGTGTTAATGAACTTTAATGCCAGAAGAGCACAGGGCAGGGAATTACCAAAGGGCAAAGTGCCAAGTCTCATCCCCTGGCATCTCCTCCTTGCAGAGCAGTGCTCAGCATGGTGGTGAGAGCTTCCGCCCTGTTAGCAGTCGGGAGAGAAGGTCCTGATGGATTTTAAACTTCTGGGAGTGCTGAAGACCTGAGGAGCTGGTTTTAACATCTCTTACCTGTTTTAGAAAGCTCCGTTTTATGGTCAGGTTGCAGGAAAGGCTGATGCATCGTGTTTTACCATCACCCCATAGAAGCCCCAGCTCTTATCTCTCCGCCCTGTAAGGATGTTTTCCGTAGGTCTGAGTGCCTAAAGCTGCTCCCCTTCGTTCTATGCGGGATGGCCTCAGAGCCAAGCTTCTCCTCGGGCTCCTGAGGTGGGGAATAATAACAGCAGCACCTCAAAACGATCCATGAGCAGCCACTAGTGACGATTTTGGTTGTGCCTCGTGCCTGCGAGCCCTTCCCGCCAGGCGGAACCTTCGTGCAGCAGCCACCGCGTCCCCCCGGAACCAGCGCGGCGTACCGCCCGCCCGTGGGGGGCGGCTTTGGCCGCGTACCGTGGCACGGGCCAGGGCGGTGGCGGGGCCGGGATGTTCACGGCGGCCGCCGAGAGCTTCCTCAGGCAGGCGAGGTGGGACAGGGGACAAAGGGACAGGGGACAGCGGCAGGAACCCCTCGGGCCGGGCGGGGGTCCTGGCGGGGGGGCCGCGCCCAGGGCTGAGCGGGGAGCCGGGTGGAGGGGAGGGCGGTGTGTGCCAACCCTGCATCCCGGAGCTTCCCAAGAGGGCCTGGAATGGGGGCCCGGGCTCCTGACAGCCTCGACTCCCCCGGCAGGGAGATCCAGGAGGAGGAGCTGCGGAGATTCGCCGCCCGCGTGTCCGGCCTGCTGCAGGGCCCCGAGGCGGGCCCCGAGGCCGTGGATGGGCTGCAGAGGCTGCACCTCACCGTGGCCGCCACCAAGTACCCCCGCAAGTGAGTGGCCTTGTGTGTCTCGGGTGTTCAGAGAAGCAAAGCGTTACCTACCTAACCAAAGAGAAAGGAAGGGCGTGGGTTAGGGCTTTAAAATAACACTGCCTTGAAAACCCTAAGTTCAGTATAAACTCAAAGCCCCTCTTTGCCTTTCACCCCGTTGCTAAGCAGAAGGTGCCCATCTCCTTTTGCAGCAAGGATAACAAGGGTTGGTGTCCCTGAGCCCTCTATCAAACTGTACTCATAAATGAAAGTGATGAGATGGCATCAGGGGGATCATTGCAAAGCCAAGAATATGCAGGAAATAAACATCTGAATCTTTTCTTGCCTTGCAGTGATGTTTACTGTGACTCTTGCAGGCTCGATGACAAGTTTGTGGAGCTGTTGCAGACAGTGCTGTGCTCACCCAAACGTCCTGAGCAGATTCAGGTGTTATGTGCTGCCATCCTGAGAGAGATGTCACCTTGCAATGATCTGATCCTCTCCTGTGATGAGATTCAAGATACAAAGCTCTTGAGCCTGGTATCCTCCGTCCTTCTGGCTCAGGTAAATGACCTGTCAAGTCAGAGATCTTCCCTTGTCAATATGGATTTGCTCTTTGATTGTTCCCTGCTCCTGAGCTCCTCCCTGAGCTCAAGGAGAGTGAAAATCAATTGGAAGTATGTAGGGGAAGAGCAGAGGCATTTCAATGTTCATTTAGGGAATCTCATTATTCTGCTTTGCATAGGAAAAAAATGACAACTTTTTTGTGTGCAGCACTTGACAACAAAAAATGCTTAAAATTGTAATGTTGAGACACTGAGGTCCTGGAAGCAAAAATGAACCCTTAGCGTTGACTGCTGGAATAGATTTCAAATCAGGGCTGCTTGAACCCAGGAAGCAAAAGATTTTAGAGTGGATTTACTACTAGTTCTTATGGTATCAGCTTTCATGTTCACATATAAAAAATTATACATGGAACCTATAAAACCTGTAGGGCTTTAAATGCAAATGACACTTCAAAGGTCCAGATTCTCCATGAAAGTAAACGTGAGGACCTTCCTGTTTTGAGTGTTGCCTGGGGAACAAGCTGGAAACTTCTTTATTTCCTCTCCTTCTCTTACTGTGCCTGTTAAAGGTAAAATATTTTTCTGAAACTTCTCGTTCTGAATTTCACTGTGTGCTTAGAAATGTCTCCTATGTTTCTGACATTCATCTGAGTCTATTTAACTAAAGGAGGTGAAACAGAAGCCAGCAATGTGCTTATGTACTGCCTTACAAAGCTCCTCTCTCCCATATCCAGCCTTGGGACTGTCCTGCAGTTCCACAATGTAAAAACACACATAAGCAGCCCCATAGTTTGGGATCTGTGAATTCAAATTGCAGAAAATCTCTGTAAAATGTGGTAAAATCGCCTGTGCCATGCGTTCTTTTTGTGTTTGACTTTGGTATTGATGCCTGATGAAGAGATTGGTCTCTAGTGATGGTAGATTACCTGTCTGTCTTTACCTCTGCTTTATTTTTCAGGGAGATGAGGGTGAAGTGGCTGCTGTGGGGCAGCGTGTTGTCAAAGTCCTTGAAAGAAGACTGCCCGAGGGTCAGAGTGCTCGGTTCCTTCTTCCTGTCCTGGCAAATGTCATCAGCCTTTCACCAGAATCTCTAACAGAAGGTAAATCCGTAGGAAGGGCTGAGATTGCCAGCTGGCTGTGAGCTGGGTAGTGATCAGAAGGCTCTCGGTTGGAAACTGCTGTCAAAAGTGACATCTCTGCTACAAGGAAAGAGAGCTTACTGGGTGAGATGTATTCCACCTCACAGCTGGGCCTTCCAGTCAAATCCTGGCCATGGATCTGTGTAACAGGATCATGCACTCTAGCTGAGGTCTCCAGATGCACAACGAGTGTGGAACTGTAGCTATCCTGAAGAGCATCAAGTAAAAAGAGAGAGAGAGAGAAACAGATGTGCCTGTGCATCTGGTCAAGAGAGCAGCAGAAACAACTACAGGTGCTCTTCATGAGAGAGGCGGCACTGAATGGGTAGTGGTGAGTTAACCTAGGAGAGCATTCCAAGCTTAAAGTGCTGGGCAGTTGTGAGCAAGAGTGAGTTTCTGGGAGTTTCCTGTGAGGTTTGTGCACCTCGTGCAGTGTGCAGGAGAAGCTTTGGGGGAGGATGTTGGGCTGGGTGCATGGGCTGGCAGAGCAGGCAGGATCACCTGCCCCAGCTTCTGCGAGTTCCCAGTGAGGGATTTGTGCCTCTGGCTGCAGAGCTGAAGCCAGACACTGCCTGAAGAGAGTGACAGTGTTTTTGCACATTCCTCCTAATAGCAGCTGTGGATGGAGACAAAGGAACAGTGAGTGATGTGGTACAGAGTCCCTGGTTCCAGCACTCACTCCCTGGCTGAGGTAGTATGAGGAGGGTAGAACATCCACCTCGGGGTACCAGTTTATGGATAGCTGGATCAGAGAGTGATCTAGGCTGGAGAAAAAGCACAGCAGTTGAGGGTTAGCAGGGACATGTTGCAGAGGCTGCTTCTCTGCCCAATCTAGCAATGACCCTGTGACCTTCCTTGTACAGAGCAGACCAATGTTGTCAGTAAAAAGCTGGCTGACTGGCTGAGGTATGCAAGCATTCAGCAAGGAATGGCTCAACCCTCTGGAGGCTTCTTCTCCAGTCCCAGAACCAAACAGGTGAGTGCTGAGCTGCCCTGGTGACCTCACAGGAGATTTGTTAGTCTGTTACCTGCTGGTTTGGGTTCCCAGAATCACCTTCTTTGGAAAATGGTAGCCCAGAAGTGCTGCTGTTCTTCAGCACTTTTTGTGGGATACGTGGTTATCCAAGACACGTAGGAAAGCAAAGTAGGGGGATTTACAGCTCTGAGACGTAGGAGTTCAGCTGTAGAGCCAGAGCTTTGATCCTTGAAGTAGTTTGAAGAGTCTTTTAGTGACCATGTACTTCAGAGCAAAAGGTGATTGCAAACGAGACCAGTGTCAGAGTAGCAAAGTTGAGTATTTCAGCTGGGGAGGAGGGTCCAGCACAGCTGGCTCTTCTCTCTCTGAATACCTGCCCTCCTGCAGGACCCCAAACAAGGGCTACTTGTCTCCATGGGCTCAGTGGGGTTTTCCCTGCCCTCTCACTTAGCTTTTCTCTGGGGCTCTGACCTGCTGCATCTTTTCTCTCAGCCTGCTCCTGTCACAGAGGTGGATGGTGCTGTTGCCACAGACTTCTTCACAGTGCTCTCGGTGGCTCAGCACTACACACAGGACCAGTGGCTCAACGTGCAGACCTTCTCCATGCTGAGAAACTGGCTGCTGTGCTATGGGGGCAAGGAGCTGAACGTCCCTAATCCAGGTATGGATTGAAGGTCTGCAGGCCACTGTGGTCTGCAGCCCCAAAAGGTCTGTGTGCTCTTGGGTGTCGTCTGAGGTGGCTGCACCAGCAACCCAGCAATCTCCTCTCTTTCAAAATGGTTAGATCTTAGGAAGAAATTATTCTCTGCGAGGGTGGGGAGGCCCTGGCACAGGTTGCCCAGAGAAGCTGTGGCTGCCCCATCCCTGGAAGTGCTCTAGGCCAGGCTGGACAGGGATTCGAGCAACCTGGGATAGTGGAACGTGTCCCTGCACGTGGCAGAGATGTTGGAACCGGATGAGCTTTAAGTCCCTTCCAGCCCAAAGCATCCTCTCATTCTAAGTGACAGGAGTATGGGCAAGAGTTCAGAGATCTCGGACTAGGAGCAGGGAAAGTTTGGGAAGGAATATCACTAAACCTCCTGACTGATACTTATTGATCCTTCCTTAGGGAATTACTTGTTTGGTGAGTCTCCTGTTTTCAGACAAAGCCTCATGGATTCCTAGGGAAGAAGGCCTGGGTGATGGGAGACAGCATCTCCTTGGTATTCTTGTGACATTCCCTTCTCCCTCAGCCTCCTGTTCTTCACTGCACCCGGGGACGGTCAGCTGCCTTTCTGTTGCTGGGCCACTATGTGGGTGACATTGCCTGTGACGAGCTGACACGTGTGATGTTTATTGTGCAGATGACAAAGCAGGAGTGGACAGGTCTGTCACATCCATGGTCTCCGCTGCACCCACGGCTGGCCGGCTGCTTGCCCCCAGGGAGCGTCTGCGGGAGAAAGCCTTCGAGTACTGCCAGCGCCTCATCGAGCAGAGCAACCGGCGTGAGTCTTGCCATGAGCCCTCCTGGCAGTCCTCTTGGTAGTGTTCTCCAAAATATTTCTGGTTCACTGCATGCTTGGGCTGGGATCTCACTCCCTGCAATCCACAGTTCAGCTCCTGGGGATAAGGCCTGCTGCAGCTGCTGGGGCAAGTCACTGACCAGCCCTGAGCTGGGGTTTTGGGAAGGATTTGGAGGCAACAAGCAGGTTCTGCCTCCCTGATTTGCAGGGGAGGCGGTGAAACTTGGTTCTCATTGGCCTGAAATCAGGATCAGTGTGTGTTTCTCCCTGCCCTGAAATGGGGGTTAGTGCTCAAATTGACAGCCTCATATTCCTGTGTGGGCTTAACTTGGACTCATTTCTCCGGCAGGACCCCTGAAGAAAGATGATGGAGACCTGCAGAAAGCTGTAAGCACACAGAGGTGGGGCTGCAGCTCTGGGAGTTGTGGCTTCCCCCACTCCAATCTTACTCTCTGCTCTCCTGCAGTGTCTCATAGAGGCAGTGACAATCATGGACATCATCTGCAAACAGGACTCCTCCTACGTGTGCCGTGCTGTCTCCTTCCTGAAAATCCTGCACAGCAGGATCTGTGGGGATGCCACTTATGCCAGGGCACTGCTGCCCATTGCCCAGTTCTTCCTGAACCACAGTAAGTCTTCAGCTCCCACCCCGTCCTCCACAGTCCAGTCTTGCCTACTCCAGCACAGCCTTTTGTCCTGGTGGTTTGCTGCTGGCCAGAGTTGGTAATCCCACCTCGCCTGTGCTCTGGTGTGGATGATCCCACCCCAGGAGACACAGGCGTGGGGTGTCCCATGATCTCTAGAGAAACATAACCCAGATCTCCCAAAGCCCCTGGAGCCCTGGCAGGGCTGCTGGGTGGGCTGTGCTCAGCAAGGTGCTGTGTCCTGCCAGGCAAACTGGAAGCTGTGGACTCAGATGCCATCTACAAACACCTCTTCACTGATATCCCAGCTCAGCTTTTCCACAACCCATCATTGGCCTTCGAATTTGTCCAGTTCTGCAAAGACAACAGCCAGCTCTTCACAGACTCCTCCAGCATATTCAGGCAGAGTTTCCCAAATCTCTTCAAGGTACAACGTGTTGGAGCAGCAGAGGGGAGAGCCTGCTTCACATTCCTTTCTGTGCCCTAGAACTTCCTTTGTGCACCCCAAAGCCCACCATGTGCCTCCATAGCAGTGCTAGGGAGAGCATGGGCAAGAAGGACTGTTACAAAACAAGTCTGAGTTTGAAGGGGGGAGGGTTCTGGGTGTGTTTAGCACTGCCAGGAGAGGAGAGTCTGGGTTGGCAGGACTGCAGAGGGCTGGGAAGCACAGTGAACACAGGACACAGCACTTTGTTTCTGGAAAAGTTTAGTAACTTGCAGCTTGCCAGCCTCTGAACCAGCTGCCAGAGGCCTGTGTGGAGCTTTGAACAAGCTCCTGGGTTTTGACCAAACCCTCTGGTTTTGCTTTTCAGAAGTGGCTTTCCCTTCCCTGTTCCATCTGGTCACAGTGTGGTGTTGTCTGGGTGTGTGATGGAGTAGCAGGGATAGTGCAGCAGTTTGTTCTTGTTCCTTGCAGTTCCTGGCATGGAACAGCCCACCCCTTATCTCTGAGTTTGTGGACCTTCTCCCATTTCTGCTGGATGCAGGCACGGCCATTGAGATCTTCCATTTGCTGCTTGACCTGCCCTGTTTGACAGCAGCTCTGGACATCCAGCTGAGGTAATGCACCTTCCCTTCCTCCCACTTGTTAATCAGCATCTTGACACTGACCAAAGCCCAGTACACACTTCTGAGCCTCAGCAGGGGCCGCACCTTCATCCCTGCTGCAGGCAGGTCAACACAAGGCTGCACAGATGTCAGCCCAGTTTTCCTGGTAATGTGTTGTGCATGGGAAGACCAGCTCTCACATTTCAGTACTGGACTGCCTTTGGGGCTCAGGAAGCTGTTACCATTCCCCTCTCCCTATCCAGCTCCAAATGGTTGCCACATGTTTGAGGCTGCCATGAGCTGCCACCTCAGTACAGAGGTGCAGTATCGATTCTTCCTTCCCTGCTCTTAGCCCTATTTTTGGCTTTGTTCTCCTGGAGACACACAGAATTTTCTTCCTGAGATTTTAGGAACTGTGAGCTTCCAGGAAGATGAGGTAGGACTGGAACTGGCTGTACCTCTGCTCTTGTTCTCCTGACATTACAGCTCTTTCTGCAGTGCTTAGAAAAGAGAGTCGTCCTAGAGGCAGATGTTGGTGGGCTTGGATGACTGAGGGATACCGAGTGCCATTTTCCCTTTCCCAGGCGTGACACAGAAGCAAGTCTGGAGCTATTGCCTGAATATGGGGGGGCTGAGCTCATCAGGTTGGCTCTCTGGCTTCCAGAGGGCCTGCGTTAGACCAACCTGCTGTCCAGTGTTCAGGATCCCAGCTCTGCCCTGGCCCGTTCTCACAGTGCAGCTTGTTCTGTGTGTTCCCTGCTAGGGCAGTTGGTCTTCCTGCCTCCGAGAAGGCCGGCAGCGACCCAGCTGGGAAACCGGCCACGTGCCTGGAGGCCTTTCGCCATCCCCTCTACAGGAGCACGTTCCAGTATCTTCTCCGCACCAAGGCTGCTCCTGAGGATGCCCCAGAGAGGTAGGAGCCTGCCTGGAGTGTGGTTCAGCCATCCAGCTCTGGGAGGCAGCACTGGGATTACTGGGAAAGGCACAGCCTCTCTCAGCTGGCGTCAGGTGGATTTCTCTTCCCTGTGTCAGCTTTGCCAGTGCTCAAAGGCCTTGTGGGGGATAGGGGAGGGCAACGGGGAATAAACCTTCAACAGTAACTCTTTTGCCCACAGTCTGGTTCCACTTCGGCAGCTGCTGGGATCCCTGGCTGGCAGCCCAAGGGTGGTGCAGTGTGCAGAGACTGTCCCTGTCTTACTGGAGCTCTTTTTTGGGGTGGTGGCAGAGGTAGGTCCTTTTGGGGGGAGTTCAGCTCCCCGCTGTGCCATGGGAATCTTTTGTTATGCAAAGAGCAGTCATAGAAGCAAAATTGTGAAGATGCTGCAGCTTTCAGAGAGGGGTGCATGAGGGCAGGGTGGGATTGGTACTGGCATGAACCAGCACTGAGCTGGCCCTTCATCCAGAGAAACAGAAAAGCTCTGTGGTGCAGTTGTCAGGTTCACTCTGTGCTCTCAGTCAGCTGTAAAGGAGAGAGGTGAGAGCAGAGTGTGTGCCTGATACCTCCTTTGTGCACTGCTCCCCTCAGAGACCAGGCAGTTTCTCTTCCAGCTGTCTCACCTGGCTGGTTGATTTGGGGTTTGGCTGCTGGAAGTCACTGGTACTGCTGAAACAAGGGCTGGCTTTCAGTTTGCAGATGGGTCTCTGATAAACCAGCTGGTGGTGCTGCTGCTGCAGAGGAGTGACCAGCTCTATGAGATCCCGGCATTTAAAGACGATGTGTACAGGTGAGATGGGACAGGAGGCACAGCCCAGCTCTCAGCCCTTCCTCCTGGCATCCCAGGGCAACCCAGGAGCCCTTTCAGTTGTGGCCCAGTCCCTGCTGTGACACATCTTTGAAGGGTGCACAACAGGGGCCGCACCTTCATCCCTGCTGGGAACATCCAGAGGGTACAGCCCTGTGCCAGTGGCTGCCAGCCCCTCCTGGCTTTGGGCATCACCACCTTGCCCTGGTCTGAGCTGTGCCCTTCTCTCTGCTGCAGGGTGCTGGGCTCACAGCTGGCGACGCTCTGCAGGCTGCGCCCTGCGCTCGTGGTGGAACTGTCCACGGAGATCCTGGAGTTCTCGGGAGCAGTCAGCAACATCCAGAGCAAGGAGGCCATCTTCACCCACATGGTGAGCAGGGCTGCCTGCTGCTGCCACAGGATGCTGCAACTGCTGCTGCTCACCTTCCCTCTCCTCCTCTGTCCTAGCATTAGCTAACCTAATTTTCTATTCCCTAAAAGTTACTCAATTCCCTTTCCCTGTGCTCCCTTCTGCCCTGGGCTCAGGTGTGGGCTATCGGCGAGTACCTGTCGGTGTCCTACGACAAGCGCTGCACAGTGGAGCAGATCACGCGCTTCTTCGAGACCCTCGAGGCCGTGCTCTTTGAGATCACCCAGCTCCGGCCACAGGCCAGCACCCCCAGCTGTGCCCCCCGTGCCATCAGTGTCCTCATGGCTACCTTGACCAAGCTGGCAGCCCGCAGCCAGGACTTGATCCCCAGGTGAGCACCCGCAAGGGGCTGACACGTGCAGATCTCATGGGTCCAAACATGGGTTTGCTGGTGTTAATTAATAATTGAGTCTGGCAACTCATGGAACCTGAAAAAAAACAGAGGTGAGCTGTGGAGGGGCACAGTTTGGGGGAGTGGGATTCATCTGCTAACAAATGCTCTGTCACCTGCACTAGTCTATTGGAGTTTACACACTTAAGTTGTGACCTGGCTGGGTGCAAAGGTCCTGCCGGCTGATACCTGTGTCCTTCTCTCCTGCAGAGTGTCCATGTTCCTGTCCAAGATGAGGACATTTGTGCAGAGCCCTGCTGTCACCTCTGTTTACTGTGAGGAGGACCTAGAGGAGATCCTTATTCGGGCAACTGAGCTCATGAACCTGCTGAAAATGCCCAGCGTGGCTCAGTTTGTGTTCACCCCACCTGTGGCCAGCACACGGTTTCAGAGGGAGGTGAATGACTCCCTCCCTCTGGCCCTGAGGATGGTCACCCAGCTCCTGGAGCCAGCTCCAGGCTCCGTGCCAGTGTGAGGGCAGGAGGTTTCTGGAGTAACTCACTGGACACTGCTGACACTCAAGGCTGAGGCCTTGATCTTAACTGGAATAGAGGAACAAATGATTGTGAATGAAACAGAGAACAGGAATAAGGAGAGCTGAGGCTGCTCTTCTGGTCTGAGGCTGTTTGTATTTGTGTTCTAGTGCCTGTTGCTTTTTTATCGCCTAAGCTTGTCTTATCCCTTCCTGCTGAGTATGCACTGAAAATCCTGGTGGGTTTGTGCAAATATTGCAGGAGAGTGAATGCGTGCATTAGTACCCTGCCAGCACACCCTGTGCCTTTGGAGATTACTTCTTCCCTCCCTTCCTCTGCCTTGTTTCCCCTCCCGTTTGCTCTCACTACACCTGCACGTGCTCCTTTTCTTGACTCTCCTTGCAGCAGACCGAGCAAAGGCCTGTGTGAGCTGGAGGAAGCAGGAGTGACTCCATCACATCTGGGAGCCCTCACTCGCTCTTCTCTCTCCCCACTGGAGTGAACACAGAGAGATCCAAGAGACAGCTGCCACAGCAGGGCTTAGAGAGATTTATTGATCCAGTTTATTGTTGACACAGAGCATTTCTTAACATCCACCGTGTCCGACAGGCGCCATGCTGTGCTCAGTATCTGCACCAGAGCTTTATACACGTCCGAGCTGTACAGTATTAACACACAGGGAAGTCAGTCCATCCCACTGCTCCTCCCAGGAGAAGCCAGCCCTCATGCACGCTAGTAAAGAGCAGGGTTTATTTACAGTCTTTCAATACCTGACTGCACTGTGAGCGACACACAGCTCTGGGGCTGTTTTCCAGCTCCAGGGGTGCTCAGTGGGTTGCACTGGTACTGCTAGAACGTGCCAGGATGCAGCCTCAGCACTGTCTAGTGCAAACCAAGCCTCCCCCCAAGCCCTGGCTCCAGGGCAGAGGGGAGTAAGGAGTGCATGCAGTTTGCCCAGGAGCTTTAGGCAGCCCATTTCAAGTTCTGTAGAGGATGACAGGCCAGCATACCTACTTGATTGAAAGTGAAGTGAATCCCCAGGAGCCCTGAGCCTTTCCTTGCCTGCCTGGTAGCACTGGGTCAGCAGCAGGAGGATACACTGCTCCCAGTCCCTGCTGGGGCAGCACCCCCGGCCAGTGCTGTGAGCGTGGCCCAGCAGAGCAGCAAGGCACTCGTGTCTCAGAGAAGGTGCCTGGTCCATCTTGCCTGGAAAAGCAGGCCAGGCTGCACTGAAATCCAGTAGTGGAGCGTTTCCCTTGCATGGAGTGTTTTGACATCCCTCTCCTCCTGCGACGTGCAAGACTAAGCACAGGAACCAAAACTGCAGCAGTGAGGCGTAATTAGAGCCAACCCTGTTTCAGCATCACAATCCTCGGAGCACTGTTGTTGTGAGTGCCATGTGAGCATCTGATCTGCTGCCAGAGCCTGGACCGTGCAGGGTGTGATGGAGGGCTTTGCTGCAGGCTGTTTTAATAGGGTTCGGCTAAATTAGGTCTCAGTATCTGTCTATATGTGGAAATCAGGTCGGGTTTATCCCGTTAATGGTGCTAAAAGCAGAGGGAGGACTCGGCGGGCAGGCGGCCGGGTGTGTGGGGGCCCGGGCAGCCACACGATGGAGCTGAACCCTCGGCTGAGCTGACACCGTGGTCGGGAGCAGGTAGCAGAGCAGTTCCTGGGATATTCAAAGCTCCTCCCAGAGGGAGTCTCTGCTGTCCATCATCACCTGTCGGCATTTCAGCAACACGCACTTGGGAGATGCTCCGAGCAGGGCACGAAACAGGGTGGCCTTGCAATGGGCTGGCAAAGCTGGAGGGAGAGGACCAGGACATGGTGCCAAGGTGTCATTTGTCTGCCTGGGCTAGTGGCAGTGCTGTGTGCTGCTGGGCTCACTCGGGTTCCTGGTGGCACCAATCCTCTGCGGGGACTTTCTGCTGTCAGTCCTGGGGGGCTTCAGCTGGAATCCTGGTGCCAGAGCCGGGCAGTAAATCTGCGGAGCAAGGGCAAGGGAGTCCTTCTCTGCAGGGAGCCCTCCCCGGGACTCACAGGAACTGCTGGTGGTGTCAGCCCTTTGCTGTAGCTGCTTCCCATCCCGAGGCAGGGCTGGAGCCCAGCGGCAGAAAGGCACCTGAGCTAGTAGTGTATGGCACCAGGGGAATTAACTCCTGGCGATGCATCCTGTGTGGAATCCCACTCCTGGGTGCTTGTGCTGCCTTCACCACCCCCAGAGCTGGGCACACTGTTCCAGCCTGACGTGCCAGCACCTCAGGTGGCCACTGCCATAGTGAAGCCCACGCCTGCCCCACGTGTTCATCTTCCAAATCCAAAGGTATTTCAAGCCTTCTGTCTGCCAGCATGAAATATCCTACAGGGCTGCCAGCCTAGAGGAACAGAAGAGCCTGCCTACAAGTCCCCATGGTGGGAGCATCCCCTTCCCTCCCCCTGCCAGAGGGGATGAAGGAACAGGAAAGCTCCTGAGAAGGACAACACTGGGTATAAGGTGAGGCTGGGCAATGGATCAGGAATGATGCTCCCAGCCAGTGCAGTGGGAGAAGCGTGCACCATCCTTGCGTGTCCTTTCATCTGCTGCAGTGCAGGGGCAAAGTGTCCAAAAGCACACTGAGGGCTGTTGTGGAGTCCTGGTTCTCCCTCTTGCACTCCAGGCTCCCTGAGGTCAGCCTTAACCAGAGCTGTAGCCACAAGCTGCTGCAGAAGGATCCTTGTACCACAAGGACTAAGAGGAAGAGGAGCTGGAACTGATTTTTTTGGCTATTTCAATGTCCGACTTGGCAACCAGAAACCGCAGCTTCTTCCCTCCGGAGCGGATGAGGTCCACGGCACTGCAGGGAGCAGCACAGGGAGAGAGGTGAGTTCTGGCTCCCTCAGGCTGGCAGCCCCTCAGGAGCCCGCCAAGTCATGGACAATCACAAAACACCCCCCCTTTGCCAATCACCTGCCCCTCTGCCCTGTGCCTGCTCAGGGTTACAAGCAGGGGCTGTTTCTCTCCTGCCTGTAGCTTTGTGGAGGGCTTGGCCTCCAGGTTAGTGGTGCCAGGACGAGGGCAAACAAGCCCAAAGCTCCTCTGTGCTATGGGCACCTGGGCTCTGCCTCTGAGCTGCCCCATCCCACCACCTTCGAGAGGAAACCTGGGGTGGGATGGGGCTGGAGCAACTCTGCATTGCTGAGACGCACCTCTGGGGCTCTCATTTATTTCCCATACATGCTCCCCAGTTGTTCCTCTATAATCCCTCTTCCAAACCCACAGCCTTTCCCCCTCTCTGGTGTCCTGTGCAGGTCAGTCCTCTCCCTGCAGCTTGCTCATACTGCAGCATCCTCAGGACTGCAGCGCTGGCAACTCTTGCAGCAAAGCAGCTGGAAACTTGGACCTGACAGTAACTCCCCCAGTGCTGGTACCACCCCAGGCCCTCTGGTGAGGTGAGACTCACCTCTGGTAGTCAGCCCCGATGAGGCTGGTGCCGTTGACGGCCAGGATGCGGTCCCCGATGGAGAGCCTGCCGTCGGCAGCCGCGGGGCTGTCCTCGATCAGGGTGCGGATGTAGATCCCCGGGGAGCACAGAGGGGTGTGCTGTGGGCAGGGAAAGGAGGTGAGCGAAAGAAGGGACACAAAGATTTGTGGTCCCAAAGGGCTGAGCTCCCCAGGCAGGGTAACTCTCCCCCAGGGCTCACAACCAAGCCCGATGGCAAGTGGGACCTTGGAGATGCTTGGGAACGTGATGGGGATGGTGCTAACAGTAACAGGAAGGAAATGTGATCCTTTCATTTTATATCAACTTATACACAGAAAGGAGAGGTGGGGGCAATCTGCTCTTGTTCAATTTAATTAAAAGCAAAGCATCGTTAGCCTGCAGCCATGCTGGGATGGGAGCTCTGCTCACGCTGTCCCAGGGCTCGGTGATGCTCTGTTTCCTAATGACCAACAGCATAGCTTTGAAAGGCCATTTAGAAAAAATATCCACCCCATAATGCCAGATTCCTCCTTATGCAAAGGAGGAGCTGTTTTGACACCCTGTGAGCCTCCCTGCTCCTCTCCGCTTCCCCTGCCACTTCTGAAGGGTGGAGGAAAGACCTCGGCTGAGTCATTTTCCATCCACAAGAGAGTTGAGCCTGTTTGCTCTCTCCAGCTGCAGGACAGCTGTGGACTTTGCATGCATGGCACAGTGACCTATGAGTAGAGAGCCACTGAGAGATCCCTCTCTGCCTCCTTGTCCCCAGGAGAAGCAGCCTAGCTCCAGTAGGAAGCCACCAGCTTCTTTGCTGGCTTTTCTTGGGGTATAAACCACGTCCCACATGTCCCAGTCCAGCAGTGTGAGGGACACGAGCCGAGAACTCACCACGCCGTCGATCAGCCCCATGCCCAGCCCGATGGGTCCCCTCTCCAGCTCCACCACGAAGACGTAGCAGAAGTCGTCGGTGGCAGAGCTGCGGCTGGAAGACTCCGGCGTGGGGTACTCATAGGGGGTCGGCGAGCAGCCTGGCAGCGGAGAGAGCGGCTTACGGCTCTGGCACCGCCCAAAGCCGGCCTCACGGCCCCGGGGCAGCGCCAGCACTCGGTACCTTCGGGGGTGCTGCCTTTGGTGCCGTTCATCCCGTTCCTGCGGGGGTCCTGCAGCCCTTTGCCGGTGCCCTGCGGTGACTCCGGGCTCCCGGAGTCGAAGTTCAGGGGGGTGGTGGGTGGTGTCAGCAGGCAGGAGGAGTCCGTGGGCGCCGTGCCGGCCTTGGGGACCGGACTTCTGCCCAGCTGCAGCTGCTTGAGCTTCTCCTGGAGCTGGGGCTCGCCGGCGGGGGGCTCGCAGGGGCAGGCGCTGGTGGCCAGGCAGAGCTGGGGGTTCCCGTCTGGCTCGGCACAGCCCCCCAGGGAGCAGTAATCCTCCTGGGCAGTGGTGCTCCCCAGGGCACCAGCCGGGCCCTCGCTCACCTCCAGCACCTCTGGCGTCGTGCATGCCTCTTTCTTAAGAAGGAGGAAAATGCTGTGGGACCCCCCGCGTGTGCTTTTCACTCCCCACCTGTACCCCACCACCCTGTGGCTTTCCTGGCTGCCGGATCCATCCAAAGCCTTGCCAGTTCAGACGCTGCCAGGCTGGTCCTGGCTTCCCAGCACAGCTCCCACACCCCAGTTTGGTGGCCAGGGCCGTGCTGGGGATGTTTACAGCCAGCCAGGAGGGGCCTCCTGGTCATGTCCCTGCTGGGGGATCCCACTGGAAGGGGACACTGGGGTAGCACAGCTCCTCCTGTGCCACGAGGGCTGGGCAGTGTGGCCTCAGGGTGACAGCAGGAGGCAGCAGTGCCTGTGGGTGCTGCAGGGGACAGGATGGGAGAGGAGAAGGGGACCTGCTGGAGGGACATCCTCCACACGGCAGCTGGGCTTAGCACCCACAGCACGTATCACCCTCCTGTGCTTTACAGGCATTAGCTAATCAGTGCTTCTGTGCAAGCCTGGCTGCTGGGGACGGGCAGGGTGCAGCGCAGGGAGGGCAGGGAACACGCGGGGAGAAGGGGAGCGCTGCCCGCAGACATCTCCCCTTCCTCCCTCCTCCCAGCTAACGAGATTGCTGGGAAGAGCCTGTCCTTCCAGCTCACCTTCCCGCGCCCCCCATGCTGGGGGATTAGCAGCACTAATCCTTCCAGAAGCTCTCCCCGAGGGCACTGCCACAGCTCCAGGCTGCAGGCGAGGGCAGCAAGCCCTTGGCACTGGGCTTGGAGGGGTCTCCAGAGGGATCCAAGACCCTCCTGCCCACCCAGGAGAGGAACAATCCCCCCATGGGATACAGGCTACCTTTGGGGGTGCTGAGCCTGGCCCCTCGCTGGTATGGGGGCTCTTGCTCTGCAGGCTCCAGAGGAAGTGGCGGATGTAAAGGAGGTGTTTGTAAATGTTGTCGTCCAACGTCTCCACCTCCAGGTCCACTTTGAAGCCCCCGCTGGGCAGGATGATGGGTGGGTGGTTGTCAAAGGACTCCAGCATCTCATCTGAAAGGCAGAGGGATGGAGGTTAGCACTGGCCCGAGCTGCACCCTGCTCCTGCCTCCCAGCTCTCCCCCATGTGCAGTCTCCCAGCTGGGATCAGGGACTTAGCAAGCTTGAGCCAGCAGCATCCCTCACTTGGCAGAAAAAGCCTCATGCCCATCTGAATGCACTTTGCATGCTTTGCAGTATCTGAATTTTGCGGCTGTGGTTATTCCCAATCACTGCAGTTACTACAGGACACCCAGGAAGGGGAAGGGAATTACCTGTTTGGTTTGTATGTGCCTGGAGCAGGCTGACCAGGACTCACCGGGCTGGAAGGCGGCCGGGCTCTCCTCCTCACTGGGCTGCCACGCCGAGATGCAGCCCACGTCCATCACTGCCTGGCACTGGCTCAGCACCCGGTGCAGCTGCGCGGGGCTCAGCGCCGGGAACTCGGCTCGCAGGGACGGCCAGGTCATCTGGGGGAGGAGACAGAGCATGAGGCTACAGCAGAGGTGAGAAACTGCTTCCTCTGAGGAGCAGGAGCTTGCAAGGGGCACAGGAAGGAGAGGTCAGGCAAGATGGAGAGAGCCAGAACATCCTCTCCTGGGTACTGCCCACCCACAGACCTTGGTGTGGGCGGCTGGTGGCAGCTTGTAAAAGGGACACATCAGTGTAGGGACCCCCCAGACACTGAGCAGGTGCTCTCCTGCCCGTGCCTATCCCACGGCCACGAGCCCCAGGCTGGGCATCCCTCACCTGCACCAGCTGGGAGCCGGGCATGGCCAGCAGGTTGGCCACGCTGGCGAGTTTGGCGAAGAACTGCTGGGCGAGCTGCTCGAAGCCGGCGCCGCGCAGCCATTCCAGGAGCAGCCGCATGCTGGCCCGCAGCTTCACCCCCTGAGACCAGTGGAAGCAGCCGAGAGAGGAGCCTGAGGAGGCAAAGCATCCATCAGCCAAGTCAGGAAACAGCCCCTCAGTCCCCCAGCCCCTGCCCCAGGTTGATGTCCCCAGCATCCTGTGGCTGTAATTCCTGGTGGTGGCTGGACCTTGCCTGGCACTGACAGTGGGGCAGCTGTGTTAATGAGGCCTAATGAGCACCTAAGGCTGCCACAGTTTATTAATGAGCTGCCCCTATTAACCCCTCAGCCTCCTCTGCTCAGGCTGGAAGAGGTAGTGGAATGGGGGTGGGATCCTTGTGGGGTTTAGCCTCTCCTGGGAATAGGGGCCCTGGTGCCAGCAGCTGGGTCTGTGCTTGGCCTCCCTGTAACACTGCTGAGACCTGCCCATCTCCAGCCCCCTCCTTCCTGTACCCCCAAGGTGGCACTGGGATGGACTGGAGGGCGTCCCAGTAAGTCAGTCCCCTATGTGCTACCCAGTTCAAGGAGGACTGACCCTTATCCAGGAGCTGGTTGAAGAGCAGGGTGTTGGAGAAGAAGAAGAGGTAGGCAAACATCTGGGAGGTGATCTCGGGGTGCACTTCGTACTGGTGGAGCAGGTCCAGCACGGCCTGGTAGATGAGCACGACCCTGCGGAGCTCCTCGGGCAGCGGCGGGGTGCCCCGCCAGCTCTCCCGGCACTCGCTCTGGAAGGGGTTGCACTCCAGCAGGGCAGGGAGCGACACGTACAGACACTGCAGGGAGAGCAGCAAGTTCACAGCAGACTCGTTTTGTTGGGTTTTTCTATTTTTGCATGAGCCAAACCTTTCCTTCGTCTCCGCAAGCCAAGCAAACCCTGCCAGTGCTGCTCCAGCAAGGGGCTGCTCCTACTCACCCCCTGCCTTCATGGGCTCCAGTGCTGTGCAGAAGTTTAAAAAATTATAAAAATTAACATGTTGGCCACTTTTAGCACTTGGAAGTTATGCTGTGTGACGGCAGCTAAAATCTGCAAAATCTGATGTGAACCAGGGCAGCGGCCAATCAGCTGGGCACGAGGGTGAAAGAAAAATCAGGATCCGTGGGGATGATTTTTCCCTACTGCTTAAATGGGAGAGCAGTGCCTTGCACTCGCTTCTGCAGGGCTAAGGCAAGAGGAGGGTGCTGGGGAGGAGGGTGCCGGGGAGGAAGGTGCTGCTCTGGAGCGGGGCAGGAGCAGCCCCTGTGTCCCCGCGGGCCGGTGCCGGTGGCCAGGAGCCGTCCTGCACAGGGCAGCCTTTCTGAGCCGCACACTGCCCGCTCTGTTCCCGCGGCCGCCCGGCTCTCGCGGGCCAGGGGCCCCTTTCCATCACGCCCTGAATCGCACCATTATGCCGCGCTGGCCGGAGCCAAGCAGCCCTCCCCAAACACCTCCCCCGAGCCGCTGCACTGCAGACGAGGAAACGCGCCGCAGTAATTCAATACTTTTCCTGGGCTGCGACCAAAAATCGGGGCACTTCAGCCCGAAGGAAAACACCTCAGCGTGGTGCAACTGCCAAGGAGTAAAAGCTTTAAAAAACCGCTCCTGCACAGCCCTGGGGATGCTCGTGGTGGCCCCGTGTGACGCTGTACCTTGGAGATGTAGTAGACACACTGCTGGAAGGTGTACATGATCACCTCCTCCAGCACCGTCATCGCCTCCTCGCTGGCCGTGATGGTCGAGGAGAACAGAGACTCCTTGGAGCCTGCGGGGAGGAGAGGAGGATGGGGGACCAAACCTGCTGCAGCAAAGCCCCCAGATTCCCAGCGTGTGGGTTATTAGAATGTCCAGGTTTGTATCACCACCACGGAATCCCTCCACAGGGCAGAGGCTCCTCTGGCCCCGGGGAGCTCCCACCTGCCGTCCCCCACAGCTCCCGTCCCTGCCGGCAGCTCGGGGCTGCACCCTCCTTCCAGCACCTGCCTGGCCTATGAACATTTTAACTTCCTGCATAGACCAGAAAGTTTCTGAGGCTGGTTTAATACCTTACCTTTTTTTTTTTCGTTTTGCTGGCATTGGCACAGGCTCACCAGTGAGCAGTTCTGCAGGGCTGCCTGCAAATCCAGGTGCCCCCACAGCAGCGAAGGGTGAAGAAAGCCACCCCAGGGCATTGACCACAAGCTGCTGTGGTGGCAGGGGATGCTCCTCTGTGAACACCACACAGCCTGGCTCTGGAGCTGGGCAGCAGCACGGCAGGATGTGAGGCTGCTCCTCCCACAGATTTCCCCAACCCACACCTCAGAGATGTCCCTGCTGATGAGGATTATGCAGGGTTAACAGAGCATCTCGAGGGCACCGACCAGCGCCTGTGACTGGGGATTAGCAGAGCAGGGTTGCTCCAGCTGGGAAAACAGGCAGGATGCTGCATCCAGACTTACCTTTGATGTCCAGCTCTTCCTCCATGCTCTGGATGTAGGTGGGTGATTTCTGCTGGACAAAGTAGAGGATCTCGATGGCATTGGCCATCCAGAAGATGATGTGCTGCAGGTCTGGGAGAAGGTCTGTGATGGTGAAGCGGGACAGGCTGGCAGCGTCCTGGCTGGGGAGACACAGCACTATGTAATTGTAAACTAACAATTACACTGTTACACCTACTGCTCCTCAGCGTCCCCACCCAGGCTTTTGGGGAGAAAACTGCCAGCCTGGGGCAGTGCCAGAGAGCTTTCACAACCCTCCACCCCCAAGCCTAGCACTCCCCTTAGAAAGACCCTTTACAAGGAAAAAATCAGTGGTTTCTGCTCTGTGGGGTGGCAAAGGGGACTCTGTGGGGACCAAGCCAGCCAAGGCGACCCGGCTTTTGTGGGGTGCCACTTTTGGGGGAGACTTCCCCTAATACAGCTGGACTGCAGTAAGTACTCATGGCTGAAGAGCAGCCCTTCCCTAGGGGGATGTGCTGCTCCTGCCAGCTCTGGACAGTTAAACCCAGCTCACCCGCCCTGGGCTGTTCAAAACTAAAACAAAATAAAAAACATCTGGGAAAATTTTTAACAGCTAAACTGTTTTTTCCTGCAATAGAAAAGGCCTGGGAAGCATCCTTGAAGTCTGTCTTAAAGGAGAGCTCACAGCAAGCACCAACAGTTCCTCCAGGTACTGGTTTAGAGATGGGATTTTGGAAATGGCTGGGAATAGAGCTCCTTGCACCACTGTGATTGCCCCAGAATGGTGCTCCCAGCACTGGGACACCCTGTGCCACCACCCCTGGATGCACACATGCAATGCCAGCTCCATCTCAGCTCCGCTGAGGGGTCTCCAGCATGAAGAAGGTCAGGCTCACGTGTAAGGGACATTCCTACTACATCCCTCAGGGATGCTAAAGCCACAAGTGCAAAGCCTTGGCCGGGTCTTGGATCTGCTGCAGGTCCTATTCCCTCCCGAGCTCGCCTGCTTTTCCAGACTCACACATTCCGTGCAGGCATCGTGGTTAAAGGATCAGAGAGCAGAAAGCGTGGGATTTAGCAGGAAAACTCATCGTGCATCACTGCTGACAGGCTGGCAGGGTGGTTTTACCAGCCACGGACTCCCCTCACTCACGGAGGAAGAACTGGGTTGAATTCTCCCCGTTTTGAGGCAAAACAAGGAGGGTCACACTTACTGCTGGGATTGCTTTTCAGCCAGCTCCCGCGTCCGCTCCTGGGCAGGGAGAGAAGGGAGAGCACAGTGAAAACCAGTGGGATGGGGTGGCACGAGCATCGCCCCCACCAGCACTCATCGCCACTGGGAACCAGGCTGGGAAGCCCCCAGGAAGGGGTCCAGCAACACCCCCACCCCACAAACACCCCCTCCCACCGCTGACTGACCCACACCGTCCTCTGGATCATTTTGGCCGCTTTGAGCAGCAGCTGCCCGAAGTCTCCCGGCTCAAAGTTGGTGGCCGAGTGCTGGATGCAGAGGCAGAGCAGGAAGGCGGGCGTCAGCTTGTGGTCGTCCCCCCCGGGCTCGATCAGGGTCATGATGCGCCGCAGGAGCACGTCCTCGGCCGCCGGCTCGAACTCCAGCTGCAGCTTCCTGCGGGGCGTCCTGGGGCCGCCGGCGGGCGAGGGGCCGCGCTTTTTGGCAGCAGGGTCCTTCTCCTTCAGCAGGCTGCCGCACGCCCCGCACACGTGGGGACCCTCGGGGTGCAGGGCTCGCAGCCTCAGCAGGGTCTGCGCCGGCAGCGGCTGCGCCTTCATGGGGTCCTTGTAGAGGAGCAGGTAGTAGAGCCCGAGGGACAGCAGGTCCCCGTGCCGCAGCACCACCGTCCGGGCCACCTCGGCGAAGTTGACAGAGATGCCAGCGCCGGCGATGGGCTCCAGCACCAGCTTCTCCTCCGAGCGGTGCCGGGAAGGTCGGAGCTTCCTGATGGTGCAGTGCAGGGGCAGGATGTCGGGGGCTGACAGGCTGATGCTGGGCTTGCTCGCCTGCGTCCTCTGGCCCACCGTGTGCTGCTCGCGGTTCAGCAGGTAAACCAAGCTGTCCTGCCAAGCGAGGAGACGCAGCATGAACAGGGGAGGGGGGAGAAGGGACCCTCCTCCCTGCCATGCAGTGAGTGCTGCAGCCTCCCGCTGTCCCCAGCCGTCCCCTCGCTGTCCCCAGCTGTCACCCGTGCACTTTTGCATGGTAAAAACATTTCTTTTTTTTACTCTCCTCGCTGCCAAGCAGGACAGCAGCGATCCCTGCCTTGGGCACGACAATAAATGGGCACAATGACTTTGGGCATGCAGTAAATGGGGCTGCTTTGGGCAGAAGGAGCCCTCCTTCCACCTCTCCCCCTCATCCCTTCTGCAGCTGCTTTTCCTTCCCATCTTCTCCCCCCAGACTGCAGCGATGCCTGCACCCCCTGCCCGGTTGGGGACGGTGGGACCCCGGTCAGAGCATCCACCCCCGGCCCTGTCTTTCCCCACAGTCTGCCCACACACCCCGGTGCAGCTCAGGGGCCACCCCGTGCCTCAGTTTCCCCAGCAGCACTAACGGGATGGCTGCAGTGCCGGTGTCACTGCCAAAAAGCTCGGACAGCCGAATACTCAGCGGGCACAAAGTAGCCATTAACTGCAAGAGCCGTCCCTGTCCTTTGCAGTTCTCCAAGTGCCTCCAGCAGACGCACTGTTCTCCTTGCAGCCTCTGATCCCATTTGCCGGACAGGGGACGGGGCAGCTCAGCCACCCCCGCAGAACCAGGGCTCCCTTGGGCCGGGGCAGGGATGCTGCTCGGGGATCACCTTGCACCCCTCTGGGGCATTGCAGGGGGACACAGGTCCTGCCTCCGTGTGCCCCGCGCTTGGGGACAGACTGGGGACATACTTGGGGACAAGGCTGCGAGTCCCAAGCCCGTTCCCTAAAGGATGCTCCTCCGCACCACCACCGCCACCCCCCTCGACCCCAGCAGCTCCGNCCCGCGCCGCTCAGCCCCCGCCGCCCGCCGGGCCCCCCGCGCCCGGTGCCGCTGCAGCTTCCGCGCTTGGGCGTTGATGCCTGCGGGGATGGGGGGGAGACAGAGCGGCGCTCAGCCCCTGCAGGCCCCCCGGGGCACCCCCCGCCCCGCCCCNGGGCTGCTTTGGGCAGAAGGAGCCCTCCTTCCACCTCTCCCCCTCATCCCTTCTGCAGCTGCTTTTCCTTCCCATCTTCTCCCCCCAGACTGCAGCGATGCCTGCACCCCCTGCCCGGTTGGGGACGGTGGGACCCCGGTCAGAGCATCCACCCCCGGCCCTGTCTTTCCCCACAGTCTGCCCACACACCCCGGTGCAGCTCAGGGGCCACCCCGTGCCTCAGTTTCCCCAGCAGCACTAACGGGATGGCTGCAGTGCCGGTGTCACCCTGCCAAAAAGCTCGGACAGCCGAATACTCAGCGGGCACAAAGTAGCCATTAACTGCAAGAGCCGTCCCTGTCCTTTGCAGTTCTCCAAGTGCCTCCAGCAGACGCACTGTTCTCCTTGCAGCCTCTGATCCCATTTGCCGGACAGGGGACGGGGCAGCTCAGCCACCCCCGCAGAACCAGGGCTCCCTTGGGCCGGGGCAGGGATGCTGCTCGGGGATCACCTTGCACCCCTCTGGGGCATTGCAGGGGGACACAGGTCCTGCCTCCGTGTGCCCCGCGCTTGGGGACAGACTGGGGACATACTTGGGGACAAGGCTGCGAGTCCCAAGCCCGTTCCCTAAAGGATGCTCCTCCGCACCACCACCGCCACCCCCCTCGACCCCAGCAGCTCCGGCCATGCAAGCAGCCCCGCTCCCCGGGGCCCGGGGGGGTGGAAGGGAAGCGGGGGGGTGCCGGGGGTGCGCAGGAGGCGGCGCGGTGCTTACATGCTGCTGGCTGTAGCCCTGCAGGAGCAGGAGGTGCGGGGACTGGTAGAGGGAGTACCGCATGCTGCTGCCGCCGCTCCGCGCCGCCGCCGGGCTGCCGGGCAGGGTGGAGCAGTGCCGCTGGAGCCGGGCCCCGGCCCCGNTGGAGCAGCTGGAACCCTCCCGGCGCTGCGCACCCACCCTGGCTTGATGTCCCTGGTCCTTTGCCCTCCCCGAAAGGTGACGCCAAGACACCGGCGCGGAGAGTTTAGTGTCCTAATGCCACCGCTAAAGGTGGGTGTCCCAGCCCTCCCTCGTCCCCAAACCTCACTGAATGGAGAGCAGCCGGTCCATAGTATCCCCCCACCTGCCCTGGCCACGCTGCAGGGCTGGGGGGAGACAAGATCCCTGCTAAAAGGAAATTTCACTCAATCTTTGCTAAAAAGGAAAAAAAAAAAGAGCCCGGATTCTGCTTTCAGCCCTTCGGCACCCAGTGGCCAGCGGCAAGTGGGAACCGCAGGGACCCCCCCGATTCCCCGGAGCATCAGCCAGGCACGGGAGCTGCAGTGGAGCCCGGCTGCAGCAGGAACGAGCTGTAATTAACTTCTCCCAAGCATCAATTTGTGCAGAGCTGTCTGTCCGTGAGACAAACAGGAGCCGGAGTGAAGGAATAGGCCTGGCCGAGCTGCAAAATCAGCCCCTCACATGGCATCCCCAGCCCGGGGGGGTCCCCGTGGGTCCCTCTGTGCTGCAAGCGTGGCTTGAGCTCTGCAGGAGAAAGAGGAAGTTGTGTGTCCGAAGGGCGATGCTCGTACCTCAGCTGGGCGGCCTCCTGGGAGCAGATCACTGGCATTCGGGGAGGATGAAGAGAGGGAAAAAACCTACAGGATTTGCTTGCAGGAGCAGCAGTACAGCGTTGTCAGTGCAGCACCAGAGCCAGAGCCCTGCTCCTGGCTCGGCCGACCAGGGAGCAGGCTCTGGACAGCGAGATTTGGGGACAGCCAGCGGGATTTGGGGACGGCAAAGCACAGAGCCTGGTGCCCAGGGCTGCTTAAAGGGACACTCACAAGCTCAGACCCAAAAAAAAAAATCATCTGCCTTATTTGGTGAGGAATGGGCTGCCGGTTCTGAAATACATTTTTTTGTTTGTTTGTTTTAAATGGAGCACTCCTTTGCTGGGAAAATCAAAGAGATGGAGATGGAGAGGGGGGTGGGACAGGGAGAAAATAGCCCCTGCTGTTTACATGCCTTGGGATTAGGGCAAGGCACAGCCAAGCCACCCCAAGCAGTCCCGTGCCCTGTGTCCTTCTTAAAAAGGCAATCGGCCCCGCTCCCGGCCCCGGCCCGGCCACGGCACGGATGTGAAATCCAGGGAGGAACACAAGCCCACCCAAGCTATGCCGCTGGGGATGCCAAAGGCCACGCCAAACGTGTCTGCAGGACACCTCAGCTCCCGCCAGGAGCCCCGTCCCCAACCCACAGCATGGAAATGGGCCAAAGGGCTGAAGGGCAGCTGGGGCAGTGCAGGTCCCAGAGCAGCCTGCGGGAGCAGGGAGGAGTGGGGCCGGACTCTGGGGAGCAGCTATTGCTGCAGCTCAGTGGGACAGACTGGGGTCCCAGTGCCTGCAGAGACAGGCCATCACCAGCCCCTTATCGAGGGGAAAGGAAGCTTCTGTATTTATTTTGTGTAGGCCAGTAGAGCCCCCGTCACAGGCTCCCACTAACCCCGGGGCTGCGCTGGAAAGATAAACACGGCTCTTTTCCTGAGCGTAACAAAGTCCCTCCATAAAACCGGGTTAGGTTTTTTTAATCCTTTGGTGCTGTTTTGTCCTCCCAGGCATGTGCAGGTTATCCCACCCGAAACTCAGCCTGAACATCTCCAGTGCAGCGTGGCCAGGGCAGAGCGGTGGCTGCTGAATGCACATGGAGATTGGGATGGGAACAGGGTGTAAGGAGTTAAGGAGCACCTCCAAATACCACATTCCTCCCTGGATACCCAGGACTCGGACTGTATAAAGGTGGTGCTATTGTTGGGGTGTTAGGACTTGTTAAAGTTTAGGGCTAGACAAGCTCCAATGATCTCAGGCCTAGGGGGAGGTTAATAAGGCTTGGGAAAAAGGATGTACCACTGATAGTGGGCACAAAGAATACAGAATTTACAGGCCACAAGGACATTTGGCAGAACTCCCAAGATAAAGAAACTAATAGAAGCAACTCAGCAACCGTGCTGAATCAGCTCCGACTGGGTAAGAGGTAATTCTGGCAGGGGGAGATTCACAACCACCAACCCAAGAAACCGACTCAAAATAAGAGTTCTGCCTCCACTGCTCCTCTTTTCTCCTTCTTTCTCTTTCTCTACCTCACATTCATAGTTAATACAATCTGTATTATTTACTTTGGCATTTGTCTCGTTTGCACCTCAGTTCAGGCAGAGGCATCTCTCACTAATCAGATCCTAACCTGGGGCTGGATCACATCCTTGGCACAAAGGCAGAGCTGGGCACCCCTTGGGCAGCACCCACCAGACCCCGCCAATCTGCTGCCTCTAAACCCGTCCTGCATCCCAGGGGAAAAGCTGCTAGTTGTGGTGCCTGGGATCTTGGCTGGGATCTGCCTCTTTTTCAGCTGAGGAAAGAGGTTCACTTTTCCTGGCTGAGAAATAAATCAACAAATAACTCCGTGGGCCCCAGGAAAGAAGAAATGCTTTGAATGTACCCAGGAGGGACTGACACCAGGCTAGTCCTTGCTAATGTAATTGCTTTGCAGACTCTGCAGGGAATCTTCCCTGGATGCAGTTGTGCTAAGGTACATCAAAGCCAGATCCTCAAAGGCACTTGCCAGAGCACCTTTTAGAATAATAGGCTTAAATCCCGAGTTTCTGGAGCGCGTGTGCAGTTCAGCCTCCAGCCTCTTGGGAAAGCTCCAGTTAGGACAGGACCTGGTACAAAAAGGGGGTATTTTGGAAAATGAATGCCACTGAGATGCCAAGTGCTGCACCTCCCTCCGGCCCCCTCCAGTTTGTGGGTGTTTTCCCTACATCTCCATAACTGCTGCCCCGCAAAAGGAGCAGGGCTGGGGGCAGCAGGGAGAGAGGGGCTGCCTCGTTTGCTGCAGAGAGGCTCTACCTGTGCTGCTAATTAGTGGCATGAGGCGCCAGCACCGTCCTCCCCAGTGGGAAGCAGCTAATAAACTAATTAGGATAATGGGTAACTGAGCAGATAAAACTCTTAAGCTATTTGCTAACAGGTCACGGATGGATGTGGAGCCTTTCCCCCAGCCACCAGCCCAGCAGGCACTGATGCACCTGTGTGACCCCAGTGGTCCCAGTCCTGCTGCTCCAGCGATGCCCTGTGTGGGGAAGGGCCTGCAGGTATCGCCCTGGGGATGATTTGAGCATCTCTCTGCTTTTCTCCAAGGGAGCTGCAAGCCTAAAGTCCCTTTATTTTTGCACAGATGTTGTGTTTTCCACGCCAGTGCCTCACCACCCTGGGCAGGCAGCTGCTGCTCAGCAAGGGGACCTCTGCCAGCTTGAGCCTGGTGACAAGGGTGACCCTGGTGGAGGGCACTCATGGTCAATACCTCTTACACCAGGAGTTATGTGTCTTTTGGAGGTGCTGCGTCATGAGTTGCATCACTCACATTCATTCCTGGCAGATGAGGTGGGGCCCAGCCTCACAGCATCCCAGGGCCACCAGCTTGGGGTGAGACTGGTGACAGAGCCCTTGGTGCCACCAAAACAAAGGGCTGCAGGAGTGAGATTTTACCAGGTAAGACAACTGTGGGCTGTGTAGTCTGCAGAGCAGACAGCCTGACTGACTGTGGGTGTAGCTTGTATCTTGGAAGAGCTTGGTCAGCTATGGAAAATGCCCAAAGGTTAAAAAATGGGGAATTTCCATGGCCCCACCTAGGAGTGCTGAAACAAATGAAGTGATAACAAAAGCGTAACAGGCTTATTTCCAGATCCAGAGCACAGAATCCTATCAGGAACTGCTCCTCCATTGGAAATGACCAAAGGGTGCCAGTCCCAGGCCAGCTCGATGCTGCTCCCGTGCTGGGCAGCCCAGACCCTGCTGCTTCCCCAGCCTCGCACCCCCACAGCTCTCAGCCCAGCCAGAATCCAGGTCATGGGGAGGAAAGTTGCTTTCTGCACCCGAGGGGGAGGATTTGAGGCCGAGTGGATGTGACCTTGGGCTCTGGCAGGGAGCTGCCACGTGGCCCTGCCCGCCGTGTGCTGCAGCCACTGCGCTTGGCTCTTGCCCTTCCCTCTATTCAACAGAAGCTGTTTTTAGAGCCGCTGCTCTCCCAAAGTGCTTCACATCTCTCTGATCTTGGCTGGAGAAAGAGCTGAAGAGAAGAGCAGAGCATTCACCTCCCTGGCCCAGGCTCTGGCAGGAGCCACCTCTTTGTCTCTGTGTGCAACGAGCTGGGACCACCTGTGGCATCCCCTCCCTGAGCAGAGTGGACACGGTGAGGATGGAGGTAGCCCTGTTTCCTCATCAGGTACCACGTGAAATCCCAATTAAAAATTGCAGCTGGCGGGGCTCCAGCTGCCTCTGCTCTCCCCCAGAATGCTGGATTCCCTCACCCTGTGCTTGGGCTCCTTCCAGCCTTTGTTAGGATGGGTGGGAGAGGAGCTGTGTCCCACCTGGCGTGGGACAGGTTGGACCATTTGTTCTGCTGCTGGTAGGGGAGAAACTTGGCTCTTCTTTGCTGAGCAGAGTCATCCTGCATCATCATCAGTTCAGTTCTGACAGGAACAGCCCTTTCCTACAGGCGTGAGCAACCGCTCAGGGCCCATCCCAGGAAAACCCCCTGGCTGACACCTCCAGAACCCGGTCCAGACCCCTCTGTCAGCAGGTCTGACCCAGCAAGCACATCCTGCAAGTAACAATCTGATTGTAAACCTTTCTGTCCTCATCCTCACAGGGCTTTTATCTGAGGGTGAGAGGAGGAAAGCTTCATTACTGTGTGCTGGGGTCACTTATTAACCTGCTGGTTCCTAATGATGCACTTATCTCCTCCTGCCAGCTCTGGCCTCCATCAGGCACCGCTGCAGGGGCTCTCCTGCCCTACATTGCGCTCTCGTCATTAGCTTTTCATTTTCCTTAATTGCTCCTGCAGATTTGCCCAGGGTGTCAGGCCTGGGGGATGCCCAGAGGGAGATGGGGGTGGAGGGGAGCAGGGCAGCGCTCTGCCAGGCACGAAGCTGGGGATGCCATGGTGCTGGTTCACTGATGGGAAGAGCAGGAAGCACTGATGCTCTTGCCTGCTGCTCCCCAGCCACGAGCAGGGTTTGGTACTAACCCCTAAACTGGCTGGGGTAAATATTTGAGGTCACAGATACCAAACTGATGCAGGAGAGTGCTGAGTCCTGCCTCAACCCAGGAGCCTTGCAGCTAAAATGTGCCCACCCTCCCACTTGCACCACCCCCGCACCCAAACCACATCTGAAAGCTGCTGGTGTGGGAGGGCTTCTAGGGGTGCATCCCAACCCCTCTCCCTGCCCCACACCCAGCTCTGACCTGCAGTGGTGGTGTCCACGTCCTTGGCCGCCATCTCCTCCACCTCCGCCCTCCTGCGCAGCTCCAGCCGGCGTGAGAAGCCCTCCCTGGGCTTCCAGAGGTCCTGGATGAGCAGCGGCTTCTCATGGTCACCCAGGACCCTCAGCCCCTCGGTCTGCCACTGCTTCTCGGGGCCCTGGAAGCGGCCGATGACGTCGCACAGCGCGTACTGCCCGGCGCTGAGCTGGCTCAGCCCGTAGCGCTCCAGGGCCTCCTTCACCAGCTCCCGCGCCCCAGAGCTGCCCGTCACCAGCACGCTCTTGTAGTTGGTGCCCGCACAGATGTTGCCCCCAAAGATTTTCAGGATGCCAGGGGCCGAGAGCTGGGTGGAGAGCTCGGCCGGGTCGTCCTCCGCGGCCGCCGGGGAGGCGGGGGCCGAGCTGCGGTCCTTGTAGCTCAGGGTGCGGTACAGGACCTGGGAGAAGAGCCGGCTCTGGCGCTTCAGCCGGTTCTTGGACGGCGGAGCCATGGTGGAGGAGGGCCCATAAAACATCGTGCGTGAGGTCGTCATGAAGCACAGCTGGGCAGGGAAGGGAAAAAAAAGGGAAGGAGAGTGGTTTAGAGGCCAGATGTGCAGCAGGGGAGAGCAAGCAGGTGGCCACGGAGGAGCCATTGTCATCCCCAAGGGGACAGATCAAGGGAGGCCCGTTTTTCTTGTGTAACCCAAAACAGCAGTGGAGAAGCTCAGCCAAGCTCCTTGGCTTCAGCACAGTTACCTCTGGATGGATTTGTCCCTGAAAACAGAGCCTGGAGTGGCCCCACACTTCTCCATCATGTGTACTAAGAGGTCCCTCTTACCCAAGCAAAATGCAGTGGGAAGAGAGCAGAGCCCTGCGGGACTTGGCGGGGCCCATCCTGGTCAGGAGCCAAGGCACCAGGAGTTACTTTCACTAACGAGTTTATGGAGCAATCCCATTTTTTAGAGGTGAAACAGAAAGCTCAAGTGCAAATTCACTCACTCTGAGGTCACTGCTAAATGCTTTTGCTCAGCAAGAGGCACAGGGTGAAAATGGGCTTTAATTAGCCTTTCTAAAAATGTCCTGACTCCGGCAAATCTCTTGGCTGTTGCTTGTTTGTGGAGGACGTTCAGGCACAGGGTGGCATCGCTGACAAGGCTGCCCTTGTCACGTTAGCCCAGGGCAGGGCTGCTCAGGGCAGCCCCGAGTGGGCAGCGACTGGAGGAGATGCAGCCAAGGCCGTGTGGAACCTCCCAATGCTCCTCAGTCCCCTGGAATGGACTGGGAACCACCAATCACTTCTGGATTTGGATGGGTAGCACTCCTGCCCGATGTCACTGTCACCATCTGGGGATGGCTTTGAAATCCCATCCCGGCTGCTGCAGCACCTGGTGCTTGTGTGGTGCTGATAACCAGCGTGACCTGCTGGCAGGGCGGGTCTGGAGAGACAATCTGAGCACTCCTGATTCGGACAGGACTGGGAACTCCCTCACCTCCACATTTGTAATGTGCAGGGACTCCATGCATGCACAGAGGACCCCCAGAATGTCCCATCAGGGGTGCAGCAGTTGGGGTGATCCAGGGACACGTGGGGTGCCAGCAGCTTCCCACAGCTGCAGCCCCGACTCGCTCGGGCACAGCCGCGCCTCCGGAGCGAGCTCAGCGCTATCAGGCACAGCGATGCCGGCCCTGGAAAGCCTCCAAACCACCATCTAATTCGGGAAAAAAGAGCGTCCCTGCTGCTAATGGAAGAGGTCACCTTCTAACCCAGAAACCACCTCCCAGCCGTGCATGGAGGGTTGCTGCAGGGTGTGCATTCCCCTCATTCCTGCAGCCAGAGGCCCATGGAATCCTGGAGACGGGGAAACTGAGGCACCAAGTGCTAAGGATGTGGCCAGGAGCTGTGTAATCCTGCGGTGCTGCTGCACCCCAAGTCACCCCTTTCCCCTCTCCCAGCCCCACCAGGACTATGAGAATGCTGGGGTTTGCCCTTCTTTCCAACCTGCTGGTTCCAAAACTGACTCCTGGTGTGCTGAGGGGTGGGAGTCCTGGCACAGGACAGCAGGGCTGAGGACCTTGTGTTTTATAGTGCCCCAGAACTTCACCCCAACTCACTGGGTTCAGGTAAGGCTGCTCCTGCTCCCACCTTGCAAGTGGGGAAACTGAGGCAGGGATGGGGTTGGGGCTCTGGCTCCCCCCACACTGCTGCTCCTCCTCCTCCAGCTGAGCCCAGAGCTGCTGCTCCCGCTGGGGACATCCCTGGGGACATCCCTTGATGTCTGCTGTGTGACATCTCCTGGGAGTGCCGGGGCAGCCCCGACCTGGGGAGCAGGTCAGGGCACTGGCAGACAGTCAGGTTCAGGAACAGCTGCCCCAGGGCCCGCCAGCCCTCATTAACATTGACCAGAAGGAAAACTGCCCCAGCGTCCCTACAGGACCTTGTCATCAAGGATGCAAAAGACAAAACTTTGTCATCAAATCACTGGTTTCATGGATTTAATCTTCTCCACCCTAAACTACCCCCAGCACAAAGGGAAACCTTTTACCATCCGCTGGTGGCAAAATCATTCCTCCAAGCCCACATCACAGAGACACCGTCCTTGCTTCTTGCCGGTCCCTGCCTGGTTTTGAATGTGTTATTTATAGCTCGGCAATTTTTCTGCTTTTTCTATCAAATGCAGCTCCTACAGAGATCAGGGGCAAAGGTGTTTTACCGGGAAAAAATAAGAAGCCTGGATCAGGAGGAGCTTCCAGCCTGGACACCCCAATTTTCAGCATCTAGAGCAGCACTGGTGTGATTTCACCAGGCACCAGGCTGAGAAATCGTGGCCTTCTCCCAAAGACAGCGGAACACACCCGCTCTCAATCCCCCTGAGGACTCTGATGGATGGGATAAGATGATAATAAACGGGCTCCTCCCACATCCGTGCGCTCAGGCACGCTGGGCACCGGCACCTCCCACCGGGAGGAAATCCCTGGTACCTGCAGTCCTGCTGAGTCCTGCTGAGTCCTGCTGCGGGAGCGGGGATGCTCCAGCTGGACCCAGCTGCCCGGGACAAGCCAGCAAGAGTGCTGGCTGCTGGGCACACCTCTCTGCAGGTCAGTGGGACACGTTCCTGGACATCCCCAGCCCTGGTGAGCTCCCTCCTCACTGCAGGCCAGTTCCCTGGAAGGTCACACGCCTGCAGCTGTGGAGCATGATCCAGACTTTCCCAAGAGTCCCTTTCTCCAGCATGCAGTGACGTTGTCTCTCTAACAGCCACACAGGAATTAGTCAAAAGCCTGGGACTGCCTCCCAGAGAGATCTGTCGGGGATCCTTCACCTCTTCGCAGCCAGTGGCTGACCACACCAAAACCAGCTATTTTCCACAGCCAGCTCTGTCTGTCTGAGCTCTGCAGAGCTGTGACAAATGCCCTCGGTATTCACGTGGCCACCACATGTCCTTCCACCACCACAAGTGACTCTGCAACTGCCGGGGACTTTCCTGCGGCCCGAGGTTCCTGCTCCTGTAACGGGTGAGCAGCTCCTTCCCAGTGCCTCCACCCAGCGCTCAGGAGAAGCCTCTCCCTACCTTGCCATCCTTCTCACGTGCCTTTTTTCCTTCCATTCATCCTCCTTCTCAGAACAATCTTTGTCCTTTGTTGTGCATCATCCTGGGCAGGCGTCGGTCGTGTTTCTGCGAGAGGAAGAGGAGGAGAGGTCCTGGGCTGCTCACGGACATCGGCTGCTCGCAGTGTGGTGGGTTTGCAAGGCTCAGAGGTCCTGCAACACACTCCTGATGTGCCTCGTGTTTCCATTTGGGCTACTGAGCCAAATCTAAACCCCTTATAACCAATACCACCTACCCCATTACACAGGAGAATGGGAGAGAACAGCAGGAGGAGAGGAAAGGAAAGGAGAGGAGAAAGGGAGGAGATCGAACCAGCAACAGCCTCGTGACCTTTATCTCCTTCTCCCAAGCACATGTGTGCCCCAGGATGCCAGGCTGGGGACCCTCTGAGCCTCAGGGGCGCAGCAAGCCCTGGAGCAGCTCCTTCCCCCAGCAGCCACAGCAGGCTGGGATGCTCACTGAGATTTGTTTTCCTGAATCTCAGCCTGTTTGCTGGACATCAAGAAGAGCCACCAAGCACTGTCCCCTCAGCTTCCCACCACAGGTCTGTGAGAACACAACCACTGGTAGACAAAGCTAAAAGAAGAGACAAAGCTAAAAGAAGCACCTGCCAAGTGCCTCCAGGGATTTCAAGCGTGTTCCTCGGAGAGAGCCATCAGGGCACAAGAACTACTCTTTTCCATGGCTCCACCATGATTAAAGATAAATGCATCATCCTCTAATTAAATCACCTAATCAGAGCTTCGGTGTGGTTCGATCCAGCCCCTCTTGCTGGCCCAGCCCCAGGGCTGTGGGAGAAACTCTTCGGGGCCGTGATGCAAAAGGCAAAGAGGTGCTGACCCCACCTCTGCAGCTCCACGTTTCTTCTGATGATTAATCGTTGCTCCTGATAAAATATTTATGCCTTATTTCCAACGTGTCTGCCCTCAGCTGCCAGATATTGATTCTTGCCATCTTTTCTCTGCTCGATTAACAAGCTTTTGGCTACCATGTATTTTCTCCTCTGTGAGAGTATTTAGATGCTTTTGCCAAGCCCTCCCCTTTCCTCTTTGATTTGATTTATGAGGGGACTAACTGGATGGCCCCCTCCTCTCCAGCTGTGAGACACCTTCTGCAGCCCCTTGGTCCCTTCCCCTCAGACTCCACATCTCCTCTGCTGAGAAGGAAAGATTGGATTGGCTGCCATAAGCCCAAATTTGATTCTGGCCAGAAATGCGAATAATTGCTTTTTTTTTTTTCCAGAGCCAAATTTCACATTATCTTGAATATTTTCAATTCTTCAGTGCAGAAATGGGGACAGACTGGCAGCCACCCTCCAAACTGCTCCCTGGTGAACCCCTGTGCTGCCTCTCCCAGCATCTGAAAGCAGCTCCAGCTGAAAATTTACCATCCAGATTAGGGACAGGAAACCATGTACCGCCACAGTTATTATTTTTGGGTGTAAAAGATTTCCATGTTCCATTCTGCTCCAGTTAGGATGCCTTTCACTCATCCAGTTTACCATCCGGATTTGTACAGATCATTAACACTCAGCTGCCCTGGGTCAGATCCAGGTTTTTCCAGAAATCATTTCCATCTCCTTTCTTCCAGATTAGTGATAAAAACACCAAGTGCGTGTTACCAGCTCGCAGTGCCCAGCAGTGATAATCTCCCTGATAACTGCCTTGGAAATGGATCACGTTTATTTAATACCAGCTTTCTTGACCCTGTGTAATGTCAGCTCTAAATACTGGACTGGACTGACTTTTTTAATACTGGAAAGTGCAGATTTTTACAAGAATATCACCTCCCATAATTCAAATGCTTCTCAGAAGTGTATTACAGCTAACGAGTCACCTCTCATGTTGGAGACTGAAGTAATTTCTACTTGCCAGGAGTTATTTTCCATACAGCCACGCTGGATGGCAGGATTTATTCCTGGTGCTGAAGTCTTTAATCAATTCAAGCCCAAGCCCCCTTCTTCTCCCTGGGGGGATGCTATCAAGCCAATCAACCTGTAGCTACCAGGTCATCTTATTCCCTTTTGGGAAGAGCAACAACACTATTAAAACACTTTTTAATCATCTGGAATTTCCCCGGGGCTCATCCAGGCGCACGGATGGGTGGTGAAATTTCAGCTGTAACCATCCCAGAACAGGAACCAGAAAAGCTGTTTCCTCAGATCTTTGTTTGAAAATTTTCCCTTTTTTGTTTTTCCTTTTTTTTTTCCTCCTTTCTTTTTTGTTTCTTATGGAAACCGCTGGAGTGGCAGCCTCGGACTAACGGCACCGAGCGCAGCCTGGATGCTGCGAGTGGAGGGAGAGGCCGCCCCGGCACTGCAATGTGGAACAAATTAGAACTCGGAGAGCAAAGGAAATGAGAACGCCCTGGACGCGGCGGCTTTGACGTGCGCTCCTGGGCTCCAGATCCTGCCCCTCTGTTCCAAATCCTGCCCCTCCGCTCCAGATCCTGCCCCTCTGCGGATCCCGTCCCCGCAGCCCAGGCTGCCGGGGCAAAACCCAAACCGCTCCGCCCTGAGCCGGAGCCCCCGCTCCCTCCCTTTCGGGATCAAGTCTCCGCTCCAGAGCCCGGCCTTTCCTTGTGCGAGTTTTATCCATCTAATCTAGGGGCAGATCGGAGGCTGATGATGTCCGTGGCTGCCTCGGTGCCATCTTTAGCCGGATCAGGGCGGGTAAACTCCTTACCATGTTATTCTTAGCAGCAGGCACCCTGCAGCAGGCTGGACCCCGCGGCCCCGGGACTGTTCAGACAGGGTGGAAGGGCAGCCCCGGTCCCGCAAACACGAACAGCTTGTCCCCAGGGCAGCTATCGCTCCACAAACATTGTAACAGTTTGGGACCTGATTCCCCAAGGACAACAGGAGTCCTTTCAGCAGTTTTCTTTTCTTGCCTTTTCCTCCCCTGTAATTATTTTGCGGGGTCTTTCAAGCCGCCAACGCGCACCAGCTCTCGGGTAATGCACCAGGGCAAGTGCCAGCCCTCTGCCCGGGCAGCTCTATTCACTCACACACCCCAGAAACCCTGCACAAAGAGCATTTGCTTTCTGCTGCCTCCCGAGCTCCACGGCCTCCGTAGGCTGCCTAATTATAAGACCTTAGCAATGATTTTTTTTTTTTCCAGCGATAATTAACTGGTCCTGGAGAGAGCTGAAAATAAGCACTTCCCAAGCAAGTAGCAAACTCCCCTGAGTTTTCTCTGCTGAAGTTACAACTCATCATGAAACTGCTCCAGCCTCACAGGGACACAGATCATCTCAGCACCTCCCTGCCACGGCCTGGGATGCCACCACAGTCGCAGGCAGCTGAATACAGGTGAAATGGCGGGTGCGGGATAGCAGCGGGATCCCAAGGGTTGTGCAAGCGGACAAGGATCCCAAGGGGCATGAAACGGGGACAAGGATCCCAAGGCGTATGGAATGGGGAGAGGGATCCCAGGGAGTGTGCAGGGGAGAGAAGAAGCCGAAGGGGCATGCGACTGGGAGAAGGATCCCAAGGAGCGTGCAGCGAGGAGACGGATCCTGAGGGGTATGGATTGGGGACAAGGACTCCAAGGAACGTTCAGTGGGGAGAAGGAGCCCATGGGGTAAAGAACGGGGAGGATTCCACGGGGCACGCGATGGAGAGGAGGATCCCAAGGGATGTGCAGTGGAACACGGACCCCCAGGGACAGGCAGCGCGGGGAAGGCTCCCCGTGTGCCGGGCCATGGGACAGGGACCCGCGGGCGCTGCGGTTCCCGGCACAGCCCTCCCGTGCCCGCGGCGGGCAGCGCGGGTCTCCCACGGCACCCGGACAAGCCCCGACCGCCGCGCTCCTCCCGCCTCCGGCTCCCAGGGGACGAGAAACAAACGCTCCCGCCCGACCCAGCCAGGGTGTCCGGGGACGCAGCAGCGGGGAGCTGCCCCCCAGGAAAGGGGGGTCCCTGGGGTAGGGTCCGCCTTCGCCCCCCCGCGCCCCCCGGCCCCGGTACTCACCGTCGGAGCGGGGCAGGCTCGGCGCGACCCCGGCGGCGGCAGCGCCCGGAGCCGCCGGGGCTGCGCGGGGACCTCGGGCCGGTCCCGTCCCGCCG
>VYXC01008876.1:688590-707898 GCA_013397175.1 Platysteira castanea
CGCGCCGGGGACACGGGTCGGGGTGTGGGACGGGGGGTTTGCCCCTCTCTGCCCCCCTCTCTGAGACCCCACCTGGGGCGCTGCGTGCAGCGCTGGGGTCTCCAGCACAGAAAGACGTGGAGCTGTTGCAGTGAGGCTGCGACGATGCTCCGAGGGTTGGAGTACTTCTCCTATGGAGCCAGGCTGGGAGAGCTGGAGGTGGTCAGGATGGAGAAGGCTACAGGGAGATCTTAGAGCCTCTTCCAGGGCCTAAAGGGGCTCCAAGAGAGCTGGAGAGGGACTTTGAACATGGAGTGACAGGACAAGGAGGAATGGATTCCCACTGACAGAAGGCAAGGTTAGATGGCATACTGGGAATAAATTCTTGCCTGTGAGGGTGCTGAGGCCCTGGCACAGGTTGCCCAGAGAAGCTGTGGCTGCCTCATCCCTGGAAGTGTTCCAGGCTGGGTTGGAAGTGGCTTTGATCAAGTTGGTCTAGTGGGAGGTGNGTACTCACCGTCGGAGCGGGGCAGGCTCGGCGCGACCCCGGCGGCGGCAGCGCCCGGAGCCGCCGGGGCTGCGCGNCTTCCAACCCAAGCCTTTCTAGGATTCTATGAAAATGCCAGGAGCAAGCCAGGCAGAGCTGTGGTGCCTCAGCTGCACAGGCTGGCTTTGGCCAAACAGGTTTTATCAAACCAGCTCCAGAGCTGACCTGGAGACTGCTGAGGCTGCACACAGGCCGCTGCCTTGAAGGAGTAAGGGATGGATCGTGACTGCACTGGGCAGTTGTTCAAGCTGAGATGGTCACTGATGCTCTGCTGCCCTTGGTGAAAACATCTCCTTTCAGTAGAAGGGTGTTTCCCTGTCCAGGGGTGCCAGGGTGCTCTGGTGGGAAGGCGATTCTGCCGCCCAGACACCGTCTGGGAATGACAGCAGCAAAGGAAAGTCAGGAGGCCTCCCAGTCCAGCCCAATCGCCAGCAGCAAAGAAATGATGGGCGAGGTGGAAGTTGTGGGTCAGGTTTCAGGGTGAGTTCAGCTGCCCCTGGAAGCAGGGAACCCTCCCTGGCTTTCTGGGAAAGTGGCTGAGCGTGGCAGCCTGGGGGGAATCCATCCCTGTGTAATTATGGCAGAGAGTGCACACAATGGATGTGCAGAGCTCAGGCCAGGCAGCTCCAGCACAGGGGCAAATTCTCCCCCTCCAAGTGGAGCCAGTGCCCACGGGAGGCTGGTGGGAGCTGCTGGGTGACAGTGGGGTTCCCCTGTGGGGTCAGCAGCGAGCTGTGCTTACCCTCTGCCCAGCCCGCCCCGGGTTTTGTGCTGCCCCGTGGCTCTGGCATCCTGCATCCCCCTGCAGCCCCAGCCCTGGGGCTCCACACCTCAGCTTCTGCCTCAGCCGTGGAGGGGAATGGCAGGGCTGCAGCAGGCGTGGAGGGCCGTGGTGAGATGCTGATGAGCCTTTCAGCCAGCACCTCTGGGCACAGGGGCACTGTCAGCAACTCACCTGTTTATTTATTTATTTATTTGTTCAGCAGCTGGCAATGCTATCCCCGCACCAAGGTGAGTCAGTGCTCAGCATCCCAGCACCCTGCAGTTGGTTGAGTGGCTCCTCTCCTCACCAGGGACCGATGCTGTGTGAGATGAGTCAGATAGAAAATAGGTTTATTTCCAGATGCTGCAGGGGAAGTAATTTTGATTTAACAAGCAGGCAAGAGTGAGGTATCTTGAGTTTTTATTTCGATCCTACTCCACAGGAAATAATATCCACTAGCATTATCTTCCTCACATTTGTTTGTATTTGACCCAATACTGTGTTAAATATAAAATACTGATTGAACAAGGATGGATGGTGAAAAACATGAGATGCTAAAAAGATCCCTCGAGCCCTCCTCCACAAACATCCTGAATGTTATGAGTCATTTAAAATTAGTATAAAATAGGAGGACAATCCGATAACCTGCTCTGTGTCCTCCATCCTGCTTTGCAAGGGGAGGATTTAGGAGCAAGAGAAGAGGGGGAGCCTCTCAGTTACAGAGAAGCCCACTCAGCAAATCCGGGCTGAAGGCAGGGTGGCAATGCTCCCAACAGAGCCCAGCCATCCATTCCTGCCCGGGCATCTGTCCTGCCCTGGATTTCCAGCAGGAGACTGAGATGAAGCAGCCTCAGAAAGGTCCTTCTGGCACCTCCCTGTGCCTCAGGAGCCCTCGGGACAGATTTAGGGCCAAAAGACCTCAATGGCAAAAGAGTTTCCGAGATAAATCCCTTGGGATGAAGCCTACGGACAAAACACGGTGGTGGTCCCTGGGCATCCTCAGCCCCTGCCAGGGCACTTTTGCCTGTGGCTGGGACTGCTGTTTGCACGGTCTGACCCCAGGGTGGTTCCCTGTGGGATGCAGTGAAGGAGGGGAAGGAGAGCCAGGCACACTGAGCCGAGGTTGTCACCGTGCCCCACGGTGGCTCTGGGAGCCCGGTCCCCCGGACAGTGAAAATTGAAGCAGGTGTTTGTGAAGCACTGGCTGCCCTCCAAGTGCTCCGCGGGGTCCTCACACGAGCCCTGTGAGGTAGGTCAGTGTCTTCGCCCCCATTTTACAGTCGGGGAAACTGAGGCACGGAGAAGGGTAATGACTTGCCAGACAGAAAATATGGCATCTCCCATTCTGGGATCTCTGTATCCTGCTATTCCCACCCCAGATACGCTCCATTAACTGCTGGTTACTCACAGCTCGTCCTCCTCCACCCCTCCATCTGCAGCAGGTGACAGGGCCAGGGCTGGGCAGAGGCAGCAGCACAGTCTGGGCTCTCACCAGCTCATTCACCCCCGTCCCTAAGACCACCCATCACCCCAGGGGCAGTCCCAGCCCAAAGGCTGCTTTGGGGTGCCCTGGGCACAGACCCCCACCAGCAGCCCCACGCCAGGCTGGGGTGCTGAGTACAGCTCCCAGAGCCTTTTACAGGAACCTTCTGCCTATGGAACTGAAAACCCACTGGATATTTTTGCCAGGCTGGCGACCACAGCCACAGTCAGGAGGGGGTGAGTATCCAGATGCTTCCTCTTTGGTAATTTGCTGCAAAATGGCACAGCCCTGGAGAGCCAGTCCCGGGGTGCCACAGGCTGGGGGGCCCTAAGCTCTGCAGGAGGTGAGGCAGAGCTGGGAGCTCGGCTCCCTGGAATGCTGCTGGAGGAATGGGAGGTGTGGGATGGTGGCCGTAAATCTCCTTCGCTTGCCACGTTGTGCCAGAGACTGCAGCTGTGATTAATCAAAGGCCAAAAAGAGGTGATGGGCAATCGAGGCCTTCAGGGGCTGATGGGGAAGGTGCAGGCACAGCCCAGCACACACCACACCCTCCTGGCTGCAGCAGCTCTGCCAGGGTGTTTGGGGAGCAGGATCAGGTGTGGTTTTCCCGTTCTGTTCCCAGCAGCAGGATGGATGTTCCATGTCTCATTATCCTGTGTTAGCACTGTGTGGCCGAGGTCAGGCATTTAGAAACAGAGCATCACTGGGATCTGTCCGTCACAGCTCACCCCCAAGCATCATGTGGATACATTCCTGCCCTGCAGCAATCCTGGGAATGCCGGAAATCTTTCCAAAAGTGGAATTAATCTGATGAGCAATAGGTTCATCAGCAAAATGGGAGCAGAGAAGGCAGGCAGCCCTGTGATCCCAGTCCAAGGAGGTTCACTTCCCTCCCTGGAGGAGAAAGGGAATCCTCTGACATGGATGGGCTGACCCCAGTCAGGCAGGTGCCAGGAGCCAGATCCCAGCTCTGCTCCCTGCTGAAGGCACACGTGCAGCAGAGCCTGGGAGCAGGGCCATGCTTCAGGCTGCCACTGGCATCGAGGCTGGAGAGCAAAACCAAGCACTCCAGGGAGAGAATGTCCATAGGGGATCCCAGTGTCCATCTAGGGGCGATGTACTGAGTTGTGCACTTAATATTGGCTTAGAGAAAGGGTTTCCCTGTGCTCAGGCACTGGGACACCCTGGAAGAGATTCAAGTTCCAATCTCTTGTAAGGCTGTTCGAGTATGGACCATCCCCTCAAGGACTTGGGATGGAGCAGTTAATGCTGACATGACCTGGGACCATTTAGGAGCTGAGTCCAGGTGGGGCAGGGCTGTCACCATGTCCCTTTCCACCACTGGGTCTCTCCCCTCATCCTGACTCCCCCAGTCCCCTTGGTGGCACACACTAAGGACTCCAGTAGCCAAACCCAGGGTGTCATAGCCAGGGGCATGTGGGCCCAAGGTTCCCAGTCCTGTGGGATGCTCAAAACCAGGTGAGTGAGCCAAGATCCCAGCGAGTGGTGACTCCCCTATCACCCACAGCCCCGTCAGTCACTGTGTTCTGAAGCCTTTGCCTAAAAAAAACCAGTTCCCGAGGTTAAAAAAGAAAAATATCTAAAATCAACCTCCGGGCTCTCCTGTCTGCGCAGGAAGGGCACCAACGGCTGCTGTCCATGGGGCCAGGGGGTGGTTTGGGGCGAGCCCACGGCACAGGCCGTGTCCCCGCTGCCCTCTGTGTCCCCATGTGCCAGGTGGCACAAACGATGTCTTTAAGGCTTCTACCGGGACGTTTTGGTGTCCAGCGCTCCGGGCCGGTAGAGGTACCTCCAGATGGCGTAGTAGTGGATGCCGGCTCCGATGGCCACGAAGAGGTGCCAGATGGCGTGGGCGAAGGGGATGCGGCCGTCGCTCTTGAAGAACACCATGCCCAGGCAGTAGAAGAACCCACCGGCCACCAGCTCCGGGAGGCCGTCCCTGTTGGGCTGGGAGCAGGAGGGGCTCAGTGAGGCCAAGGGGCATCTGCCCCCTCCCCACCACCCTATTAAGACCAGAAGTGTTGTCCAGCTGCAGCTCCAGACTTCTCTGCTTTCTGCTACCCCCTCCTCTCCAGCAAGACAGCAGGGACCCAGCAGCCCTGGGAGAATGGGAACTAGATGATCTCTAAGGTCCCTCCCAAACCAGACTATTCTGTGATTCCATGACCCATGACAATTTCAACAGAACAGAGCCCAGGCAGAGGCCTGGGGGAGATGCACGTGGTGCCTGCTGGGCACCAAAAGCACCTGCAGAACCAAGCTGAGCTGCATCATATCGGGGATGGCTTTATCTGTCAGACAGACCAGAGACTGCACCAACCCACCGGACACAAACTGTTCCCTTTTCAAATCCCTCCGGGGATTTGTCCCTCACGCTGAGCCCAAGTGCTCCCCAGCAGGGGCTTACCATGGAGAGGATGACCAGGGCGGGGAAGAAGCCCATGATAACGTAGCACACCAGCTCCACCAGCTTGTACCTGCGGCAGACAGAGAGGCAGCTCGGAGCAGGGGCAGAGGGAGGTGGAGTTTTACGCTGGTAATTTCCACAGCCGTGCCACGGGGAAAGGGGTGGCAGTGCCATCACAGCCGGTCCCGTGTCCTCAGGGGTGGACCGGCTTGTGACCAGGCACTCGGGACTTCGGGGAGCCGTCTGTGGCCCTTGGCTTTTTATTTGGTGCCACCAGGTGGAGGAAGCAGCTCACGGCAGCGCATCCCTGCTCCGCACGCAGGGCCCCCCGCACCCGCGGGCTCGGGGCCGGGGCAGCCACTCACCGCTCATGGAAGAAGAAAACGTAGACGGTCCCGATGGATGCCATGATCCAGATGATCCAGCGCATGTGGGAGGCCCAGGGACCCAGCTCCCTCAGGTTCAACCTGCAAGACCCCGGTCTGTGGTGAGGTGGGTCCAGGGCAGCACTCGGGACTGGGCTCACCCCCTCACCCCCATGGCTGTCCCACCAAAGGGTCTTCCCAACCTGTAACTTCAAGAGGTTGAAATCTATAGGATGTGAAGGTTTTGTGGAAAGGGGTAAGGTACAGCCTCGAGAAGAGGCAAAGCCAGAGAGAGAAACCCTATTTATTGGAACCAGGCTGACTTTTTTCCCCTTCAGTGGGGCCAGGTGAAGGCTGCCAGCCACCAGCAAACTCACCAGGGAGCGTAGGACGCGGCGATGAAGAAGTAGATCACCATCCTGTCAAACATGTGCAGGCAGTGCTCCACAGTCCTGCAGGACAGACAGACGGGTCACAGCACTGGGGGCATCTGGACCCTCTCCCCCTTCCCGAGCCCTGAGCAAGCAGGGATGATACCTGAGATGCCTCTTCTTCCAGGAGATGGTGTGGAAGATGGTGGAGACAATGAAGAGGCTGGACAAGCCAAAGCCATAGATCCAGGCTGAGATGGTTTCCCACTGGTCATCAGAGAGGATGTAGAGGATGGAGCTGCCGAGGATGCTGGGCAGGATCCAGAACTGGAAGGGGAAGCAAACCTGCTGTTGACTCTCTGCATTTCCATTGAGCAGCCACAATAGTCTTCACTTTTCCTTTTAGGTGTTTCTTTAGCTTCTGGTCAAAGCTACCACCCCTACGGGGCAGGCAGGGTCCCTCCCTACGTGGTGCAGCTCCAAAATAGTTTGTCCAGAAGGTAGGGAGGAGGAGGAAGGCACAAGGAGGATGGCTGCCTCTGAGTCATCTCCCACAACTCAGTGGGAACTGTCAGCTCCCAAAAGAAACCCTGCTGGGGGGAGAGGTCCCTCCCACTGCTGCACAGGCAGCCCCATGGGCACCTGTCACAGCTCCTGCTGCGAAACAATCCATGTTCCGAGAGCTTTGAAAATGCTCCTGCCTCGCCAAGCCACAGCCAGCTTCCCCAGGGACATGTGGCCATGGTGAGTGAGAGCAAGGGAGATGCACATCAGCATCCCAGGGTGGGAGGAGGGAGAGCATCCCAATCCCCAGGAGCAGGCGGGGCACATCTGCCCTCATCACAGCCCTCAGACACTCAGTGGCTGCTCCAGGGCTGAACACAGACATTTTCAGGTGTCCCTTGAGGTTCCTCAGTGGATCCCCAGAGAGAAGAGCACCGCCCTCCCTCACCCAGGGGCAGGGACAGGGACTCACAGCGTGGGTGGCACAGTTGGCCGCGTGCTCGTACTCCGTGGGCTGGTACCTGCAGTGGGACGGGACGCGGTGATTCATGAACCTGCAGCGAGAAGCGGGGAGAGAAGCACGCTCAGGGGATGGGGATGGAGCAAAACCCTTCTGGAGGGGTCTGCACAGGGCCACCCCCAGCCTGCAGCCCCACCGTGGCTCAGCTTTGCTCCAGCTCCCCTGCAGAAGTGACCCGAGAGCACAGACTGTCCCTCTGGCTGTCCCCAAGTGCCAGGTCCCCAGGTCTCGGCCATGGCTCAGGCTGAAGCAGTTCCTGGGAACTGCCTGGAGAGCAGAAGGCAGGAGCCAGCTCTGCCTGTTGCTGTGGGCAGAGGTGGGAAGAGCCCCAGCAGCGAAGAGGGAACACGGAGTAGTGGGCAGAGCTGTGGGTCCCCAACCCATCCAGGGGTGCCACCCTCATGTCACCAGCAGCATGCCCAGCTCCAACAAGGGTATCCCTGTGATGCCTTTGGTTCCTGGGTACCACCTGCATCTACCCCCAGGCTGCACATCCCAGCACAGATTGCTCTGGGGGGAAACCCTGCTGCCCTGCCTTGGAAACCTGCATCTTTATTTCTGTTTCTCTTAGTCTTAGGAGGCATCAGCTTGCTCTTGGCATTCACAGGAATGTATCGATTCCCCCTGCTGGATCAACACACAGCGATAAAAAACACTGTCACTCCACTGTGGGTATGTAACAGCAAATTAAATGTGCATCCATGATAACAGGTCGGAGCAAAGCTTCGTTCCCCACCCTCTTCTGGCAGGAGACAGCAGAGGAGGCTTAGCAAAGGGAATGAGGAACAGCAAAATAGAGAGCATTCCTTCCCTGGTGCTGAGAACCAGGGTTTGAAAGACTTTTCCTGCTGTCAGGTCAGGACAGCCGAGCCGAGCAGGCACCAGTGGAGCTGCTCTGCAGGACCTGGGCTAATTGCTTCGTGACCCTGTTTGCCCCCAGCTCCAGCACCATCTGTGGCGTTTCACAGCTGAGTTGCGCCCAGCGAAGGGGCTCAGGGGCTGGCAAGACCTTGCTGCTGGGCACAGGGTGACGCCTCAATCCGGGATGCTTGGAAAGGCAGGAAAAGTCCCCTCTCCCTGTCCCCAGGCCACCCACGCCTGTGTGGACTCCTCTGCCTTGTCCCGCCTGCTTGGCCCCACTGCCTGAGCCACCCACTGCTGCCTGTTAAAACCAAGCCAGGATGGATTAAATAGCTCAGATGGCAAGGATTGGTGTGGGAAGGACTTGTGTGGCCCCAGCAGGGCTAGGGGCACACCAGCAGGTGACAGTGACAATCCCCACAGAGACTCTGTCCCCAGCCCCTGCCCTGCCGTGCCTCCTGCCAGACCCTGGCACTGTGGGAAGAGATTCATGGTCCTCATCACCAAAAAATGTCTGGAATTAAGAGGGGGAATGGAGGGGCCAAGCTCCCCCTGCTCCGCACACCAAGGACTCGCACAGGGTAAATCAGGGCTCGGGAGGGCTGGGAAGCAGCTGGGCATCCCCAGGGACATGGCTGTGCCCAGAGCGCTGTCACCTCCACCCCAAGGACACCAGGGATGCTCTCCCCATCCCACCACTCCAGCCATGAGGCCTGGCAGGGCTGCCCGTGCTGGAGCTGTGTCCCCCTGGCAGGAGGAGGTTTCTGTCCCCAACGTTGCCAGGAGACTGTCCCCAGCTCCCCTTCACTGTTTGCTTCCCTTTATTTTCCCTTTTAATAATAAGAAGGAGGGGGGGAAGGAGGGGAGGCCAGACGTCCACATGACGTCACAGTTGCTGAGGAAACACGTTCAAGGCCTTTTCCTTGAATTTATTGATTTTAACAAAGCCTGCTCCATCTCCTCTCCGCTCTGACGGGTGCTGTTCAGAGCAGTAACACAGAGCCAATTCCACAGCCCCCTCCCCAGGGCTGAGGGGCACCCAGACCCTTTGGGAAGGTGTCCCCGGGTTGCAAATATCCTCCCTAGCTCTGGTACAGGGATAGGGAGCCCAGGAAGGACCACCCAAGCCATCCCCACAGAATGAGATTGAAGAGCATCCGTGTTCCTGGGGCCAAAAGCTGTGCTGGTGTGGGACACCATAAGCACCTGCTTTCCCCAGAGGGACAACAGCCTTGAGGAGGAACCTTTTCTTTGTCCTTGGGAGAGATTGCTCTCGTTTTCCTGCCCTGCTTTCTAGTAAGCATCATCCTGTGGGTGGTGGGAAATGAAGCATCCTGGATGTGGGACCTGGCTGCACCGTGCTGGGCCAGCCTGGGTACAGCAGATCCCTCCTGGGGCCAGCGTTGCATTTTGGGGCTAATTTGGCAGATTTCTGTGGTCCTCTGTGCTCTGCAGAAATGGGAGCAGCTGGTGTTTGCACATCTCCTGGCAAGGCAGGTAAGTCCCTGGCTGCACCTCATTTCCCAGGGGTGCAGAGACCGTTTCCTGCCCTGCTGTCCTGGGATTTTATGGAGCAGCTCACATCACCCGTGGGCACGCTGGCTCGGACACAGGGCAGGGCACAGGGAGCCCTGCAGCATCCCCAGCCATACCAGTGTGCGGAACCAGCCTCCAACCACAGCTCCAGCCTGGACAGGCAGATGGATACGCTTGGAAAGAGCACTTGTGCTTCTTGGGGCCGGGAAGCCCCGGGCAGGTGTTCACACACCGCTGGGTGCTCCAGTGCAGTTCAGCAGGTGCTTCAGGATGGCAAAGCCCATAAGACACGGCGAGGTTCAAAGACGCCTGCCCAGCAGGAACACGAGCATGCTCGTTTCCAGGGATGGTGTGTGGGAAGCAGGGAACCGAAGGGTTCCCGGGCACCTTTTCCTGCCGGTGCTGTTCCTGGCAGACGCCCTACAACTGCCTGTATGAAGAGGGGGGGCTGCTGAGGGTCTGAGCAGGGGTTATTCACAGCAGCCCCAGGGTTTCTGCCTGCCCTGCTTGTGTCTGCTTTCCCCTGGCCCCTTTCCCAGGGAGGGAGCCTGAAAAGGGCCAGTACAGCAGGCTCTGGCCAGGGAAACAAAGAGCCCCTTGTCCCTGGGCGCCGGGGCAAAGTGCAGGGCTGGCTTCCCAGGCCTGTTCCTTTCTCCTGCTCTTTCTCCCACTCTGTTGGGTTGGGTTTTCGGTGGGTTTTTTTTTATAGCTTTAGGGGTTTTTACAGAGTTTTTAAAAGACTTTTATCCAAGAACAAAATTCCAGCCTCAAAAATCATGCAGATCTTCCTGGCTCTTGCTTTGCCAGGATGGGAAGAAGAAGGTAAGAAAGGGATTAAGTTAAATTATTCCTCAGGAGGGCTCACGTGGGACCATCTGAGCTCTCCTGAGGGCACCGAGAGAGCCTGAATCAGTCACTCCATGGTCACCACACACTCACACGAGCAGAGCCATGGGACACTTTGCAGGAAATCTGTTCTCTTGCACACGTGAGGGGAACAGCCCTGAAGGAGACCCAAGCCAGGCTGCAATGTGGGGACAGATGGGGTTTAGCCCTGCCTTTGACACGACTCCCTGGTTGGCCTCAGCCACATCTCTCCATGTCCCTCTCACTCCCCTTTCCCCCTTCTCCAAGTGAGGATAACAATTCTGACATGCTTTAGGCAAGCCAGTGGGTGGATAATGTGAGGAGGGTGCAAAATCACCACTAAGATGTGGATGGGGAGGTGTGAGCTGGGTTCCTGCCCTTGGGAAGAGCTGGTCCAACACCTGCCCTCCCCAGCCCTGCCACAAATCAGGCTGCGCATGTGTCTGTGTGTCTGTGCACTGTGGGCTGGGTGCCACGGGGACAAAGGAGCACTCAGCAAGTCCAAGGTTATCCCAGGTGATACAAATCTCCCCAGAGCAGCTCACGTCTACAGGTTTCACCTGCAAATGGCTTATAAAAGGGCTGGGCTTGCTCAGGAGTTGGTCTAAAGCTTGTGGAGATGGATTTGCTGTGCATCCACCCTCCTGTCCAAGGACCTGGGGCTTTTGCAAGCTGTGCTCCCTCCTGGGCTGCTCTTGGGATCTGGCTGCAAAAGAAGATTTGTCCTTCCTCTTGTGACTGGATGTCACAGCTGCTTTTAAAGTAACAGAGGAAGATCCTGGTGGTGGTCAGAGAGGAAGAACTGAGGAAGGATTTGCTGGATGTGGACCAGCAGCAGTGGCAAGTCCTGCTGGGGCTGTCCCTTGGCAGAACAAGTGTTGTGATGCCTGAGATGACAGCGATGGAGCAGATGTGTCCCTGTAGGGCAGACTGGCCTCTGACTCTTCAGTGCGTGGCCTGGGATTGCTCTGATAGCCCAGAGGCTGCACACCCAGCACAGATGTCAGGGCTTGGTCCTGGGGCTCGTGCTCACGTGGGAGCTGTTGTGGTGGCATCCCCGTAGGCTGGGGCTTGGCAGGAGCTCTGCCTCTGATCCGGAATCTGGTAATGCTCCAGCTGCATCCCTGGTAAGAGGCTTCAATCCCTTGAGCTCCTCTGTGGTTTGTAATTAGCTCAGTCCTGGGGAGCTGTGTGTGCTGGCGTGGAGCGTGGTTGCTGTTTGTGTGTGGGACACAATCACGGGCTTCAGGAGATGCAGCAGGACCGCAAGGAAACACCTATGGCCCACCCCGAACCCAGGAGATCCCCCAGGCTTCACTGCTTTATCCAGCCCAGGAGCACTTGTGAAATCCTGCTTTTCCTTCCTACCCCTGATATGGGAACGTTTGCCACTGGCAAGCAGGAACGCCAGGGCCGATGGTGGCCAGCTCTGCCATCTGCAGAGCCACCCCCGTGGGCATGTGCACGGCTGCGTGGCACCCGCTGGGAGCTGAAACCTCCCTTCCCTGCCCATCTCTTGGCACCTGCACGCTCCCACACGAGCATATGGCACTCCTGCTTTGCAAAGCTGAGCTGTGCCCGCTGGAAGCTCGTGGGGCAGCTGGAACAGGCCTGTCCATGGGCCCCTCCTGTGACTCCAGCCCATCCCACGGGAGAGGGGCAGGAGGGCTGATGGAGCAGGACATCTCAATGTTTTCATTTGTCATGCCTTGCTTCCACAAGGTGAGTCAAAATTGAACCGTCACCCATCACCTCTTTACTCCCACCCCAGTTGTGCTCACTCCCAGCACTCTGGTGTGTAGCAGCACCCTGGGCTGGCTGTAGACCATCCCCTGGCACTACTCAACCTGCATGCCCTGAGAAATGCTGAGCGAGTGCTGCTGCTGACTTAGAGATGCTCCCAGACAGGGACCGTGTGCTCGGCCAGGTCCGTGCTGTACCTGGCTCTGAGCCACAGGCACAGATGTCCCCTGAGAAGGGACAGAGGAGGCAACCCCCTGACACATCCTGCTGCCTCAGAGGGTGCGGGAGGGCATATGCTGCTCTTCCCCTGAACGTACCAAGGGCATACACAATTCCTTTCTTGCTCCTCATCCTAGCAGGGACAAGCACGGGAGGCTCCAAGCCGGGCTTGATGCGGGCATTGACCAGTTCTGCACCCACCCAGCAGGGCTTGGTTGGTGGTGGAAACCCAGCAGTAATTCCCAGCAGGGTCCTAACTGTCCATGTTCCCATCCTGTGGGCAGGGATATTTATTTTTCTCCCCAGCCCTCTATGTAGATGGTATCTATAACTCTTCCAAGGCAATTCATGACCCCGCAACCAGAGCAGAGCTGTTTGTTTATTCACAACAGATGGGATTGGTGAGTGTTTCCCAAATTACTTTCTGAGCTGGGACTTCTTGTTTCGTTTGGTGCTCATGAGACATCCAACAACAGCTGATTAGTCACAAAACGACACTGATGTCGCAGGTGCTTTGTGGATGTTGGAAGGACTGTTTCCAGAACTGCAAATCCTCTATTATTCATTAATTTCTCGTTTGGAAAGTCATTGTGCATGTTCCTTGCTGCCTTGCCTTGAGCAAGGATTTAGTGGGATAAATTCTGAGCTGGCTCTGCCTGTTTAACTGCAAGAGCCCAGGGTGGGCAGGAGTGAGCGTGACCACTGGATCCTGTGCCTGCTGGCAGAAGACTTGGATAGTTTGACGGCTGGAGCTTTCCCAGCCTCTAACCCTGGCTGTGACTGTGAAATACATGGGCAGGTGACCGTGTCCCAGGTTCATAAAATCTCCCCACAGCATGGCCTGAGAGACACAGCCAGGCTCTCGTTTGGGATTCCCAGATGCTGCTCAAGTACAAATCATTTCTGTAAATTATTCAGCAAATGCCTCTGGACAGCGAAGGCACAGAAGGAAAACCATGTCTTTCACCAGCCAAGCATGCAGATAGTAAGATTTCCATTACTATTGCTTACAGCAGAGAGCAGGGCTGTGTCTAATGCTGCTGTGCCAGCCAGTGCTGCTCAGCACAGAGAGGAGGCAACTCCTTGCCCTGACCTGATGATCTCTTTCTGCATAAAATCCCCTCCTCAGCAGCAGCAAATCTGGGCTGTAAACTCGAACAGGAGCACAGAGTTGACTTCAAATTCTCCTGAAGGTCAGCACTGCTTGGCTGAACCCACTGTGTCTGACTCACCCACCAGGAATACGACACCTGTGGTATCGTGTTATCATGAGAGGTTGTGGTGTTATCACAGAGAGCCCATCAGGCTCTGGATTCTCACTGCATGAAAATGTTGAGTTTGTCATGCCTGGAGAGACCTGATCTGTGTGTTTGGCCATGTCTCCTCTGAATTGCTCAGACCCAGCCCTGGGCATCCATCCCCTGGCAGCAGCATCTCTGGGGACTCAACCAACTTCCTTGTGCAGCTGCAGCCAGGCACCCCTCGGGAGCGAAGGACTGCAATAACTTGTGCTCTTTCCCCTTCTTTTCCTTGGGAGCTGTAGCTGGTTGGCACAGCTTTGTCTGGCTGTGGGGCTGGGGGTGTGGGAAGGGAGGAGGAGGGGAGGCAAGCCCGGGACCCGTCCTGGCAGAGCCCCATTTCTCACAGTCACTGACCCACCGTGCTGGGCAGTGGCTTGAATTTCCCATGGGTTGTGTTGGCTGCTACCTCGTGAAGCTGGCCACAGCAAACCGTGCCAAAGAATCACATCAGGCTGATATCCAACACCAGCTGAAGGAGGGGAAAGATCATGTGTTTCCCAGGCAGCCAAGAGACCGTCCTTCCCCCAAAAGCACAAGGCATGGGGGTGGTTTGCCCACTTGGGCACATCTCCAGCGTGGTGGTCCCCACCTGAGCCTGTCCTGCTGGGTGCCCCAACCCTTGCAGAGGAGGGGATGGGGCGGTTTGAGTGGACATCCCATCAAAAATGATGCTCCAAGGGCTTGTTGCCTTCAAATACCAGGCTCAGTTTATGCACCCTGAGCATCTAAAACTACATTAAATGACTCTACTGGTGCCATTTTAAGAGGTTACCTGAGTCAACCTGGCCCCACAGAGCAACCAGCATGGAATTGGTTGGTAACATCAGCTGATCCTGGTTTTCCCAGGCATTTTGGGGGCCTCTCCATCTCTTGGAGCAGTGCCTTTTGCATCAAGGGGATCTGTCTGCTCAGCTGGGACAGGCACGTCTTGGTGGGGATGGTCCTTGCAAGGTGAGCAGCCCCTGCCTCTCGAGGAGCTTCAGGCTGTGGTATCAACACTGAAAGTGTTTCCCTTCTCACTGCTTCATCCCACGCGGGCTGTGGGGGAAGCAGAGCTCTTGGAAAGCATCTTGGAGTGTGTGGGAGCAGGCGAGGGCTGCTCATGTTTTCATGGCAAAGCACAGGGAACAGGTCTTCCCAATGCAGTTGTTCTGTCCAGGCTGTCAGGCTGGCCTTGCTTTCCTTGCGTTGGGAGCCTGAGCACCCCAGCATTTCCTGCTCCTCCTATTCCTGCTGGTTCTCCTCTCCCTGTCTTGGCCAGAGATGCTGGGGTAGCTGATGAATGTCTCCTTGCTCAATAATTACAGGTGCAGGGAGAAACAAGGATGGTGTTCCCAGCTGCCTCTCCCCAAATTCAGAGGATTTGGGTTTGAGCAAGTGTAGAGTTCGGACCTCCATCCCCTCATGCTGGTGAGGAGGTGGCAGTGCCTGAATCGCAGGCACAGGGAGGTGAGGAAAGCCTGGGCCGTGCACCTCCAGAGACCCCCACAGAGCCCCCTGCTCCCAGGCTGAGACATTAACCTGGATTTTCCCGGCTGCTCCTCTTTGTGTTGCTCCACGCAGGGCAAGCCAAGCAAGCACAGTAAGAGTTAGAGCCTTCTACATGAACAAAGCAAAGGAGCTGCTATCAGTTTGTGAGGATGATTCAGTGCCCTGCAGCTCCCAGCAAACCCCTCGCCACTGCTGCTCCAGAGATGCTGAAGCTGGCTGGATGCAGCAGCTCCCTGATTAATCAGGTTTCCTTCCAATTACAGCTCTGGATGGCCAAAGTCTGGGAAACATTCAGTGTCCCCACAGGGAGATACTCAGCCCCATGGCAGCTGCATGGGCAGGAAGGACCAGACCACATTTGAGTTAAAACTGGGCCAAAATGGGGTCAAAGCTGGTGGTGAGATGCAAGGAGGGTTTGGTTACCAGGTCAGTGTAACCTGACCAATGAGTCCAGCGATAAAGATGCAGCTTGGTCTGATCTGTTGGTCTGGGAGGGACCCAGCCCCGTTTTGGTGAGCTGGGAGGAAGAGCGGAGGGGGAGCGGGGGGATAATCCTCTGGTGGTTGGATAAAGCAGGAGCAATCACATCTGCTCACACTTTGTGCTGTGCTGGTGTGGTGGCTGAACTTGGCCTGTCGGGCAGGAGATGGATATTGCTCGTCAAGCGTGCAGATTGTGAGTGACAGGGAAAGCCTTGCAGCAACTGTGCTTTGAAACTCCATTTCCCCACAGTGTCAGTGATGGAAGAGCCTCCTGGGCCCCACAGCAGAGCACAAACCACCGAGTTCCTCATTTATAACCACGGCGTGCTCAAATGCCACTGCCTTGCACCCTGTTCCCACCGCGGTGACAGCCCCTCCCTTTGCTTTCTTCCCCTCTGCCCCAGCTCCAACCCCAGCCAGGAGGGGTTTGGAGGCAGCCTGGTGCCCCTCCAGCCCTGAGTTTTCTCCTGGCAGTTCACAGAACGTTCCCACATCGATCACTGCTTTTCATCTCTTTGTTCTCACACAACAGGTCTTTCATCACCACACCGTGTTTTACTTATTCCTCTGGGTGGGTGTATCAATGGCCAAGTTCCTCCTTTCTTGGTCCTTGCTCAAAATTAGATAAAATGACATGAAAAATGAAGCCTGTTCCAGGCTTTTCCACCACAAGGAAAACTTTGATTTTTTTTTTGTTTTTTCAAGGAACACTATAAGCAAGGCCACATTCTCTGAAAAGATGTTGCAAGATGGAATCAAAGAATTGTTATGATCGAGTCCACCCCTTAGCCCAGTGCTGCCATGTTCACCCCTAAACCACGTCCCCAGGTGCCACATCCACATGTGGCTTCGAAAACTCCCAGGGAGGGTGATTCAACCACTTCCCTGGGCAGCCTGTTCCAATGTCTGACTATGCTTCTAACCTAAACTTCCTCTGGTGTGGCTTGAGCCCATTTTGTCTTATCCTGTCCCTTGCTCCCTGGCAGCAGAGCCTGACCCCCACCCGGCTGCACCCTCCTGTCAGGGAGTTGTGGTCAGTGAGAAGGTCCCCCCTGAGCCTCCTTTTCTCCAGGCTGAGCCCCCCCCAGCTCCCTCAGCTGCTCCTTATCAGACTTGTGCTCCATTATTCTTCTCTAGACCTGCTCTAGCACCTCAACATCTTTCCTGTAGTGAAAACTGAACACAGGACTTGAGATGCTTCTGCTGCCTTGAAGAACGCGTGCCACCATGAGTCCCCTGGCTTCTGCTTGCCCCAGTTCCCACCTCAGAGCTCAGCTGAAAGAGCATCCCTGGCACAAAGGAAGAAGGAGCTTTAGGGTTTCTTTTGGGATATGCCCCAGCAGAGGATTTCCATGGAGAGCAGAGCTGGTGTGCATGGAGTGCAGGGGGGGACAGGGATTATCCCACTGTTATTTTTAAGCACTAGGCTAAGAGGATCTCTGCGATGATACAGGAAGCCCTGGGTTGGCATCACGTGCTGGTGACTTTCTTGGGGTGAAAGCCAAGGGAGCACCCGTCACCTGCTGCTCCCTGTGCAGCCCTGGCACACAGCAACAGCTGGAGGATTCCCTGTGGATCTGACCCTTCCCATTCCCCACAGCCCCTGCCCTGCCCATGCACACCATCCCTGCAAGGCTCTCTGCAATGCCTCATCCCATTTAGCAAGTTGTCTCCAGAACTGACCACAACAGGGCTGGAGCACGCTGATTCAGGATAAATCGAGCTACAGGTCGGCAGATGGGTTCTGCTGGGGGAGACTGATGTCAGTGGAGCAGCCCCTGATCTGCTGGCAGCTCCCAGAGAGCTCTGCACCCCTGCCATGGGCTAAAGGTGTGGTTTGCCTCCTGCTCTGGGGGGTACAGGGCTTTGCTCAGCTCCATTTCCCCCACCTCTGTCCTTCGCACGCCAACTGTGGGGCTGAAAAGTCTTGAATTTTCCATTTCCACAAGGTTGTGTACCAGGCACATTGTGCAGACCTGCTGGGTGCCTCCTGCCTCTCCCCCAGGCAAAGGTTACCAGGAGGCAGGTACAGCATCAAAACGGTCTTTGAGCAAGTGGCCACATTTCAGGCAGATTTTGGACATGCAAGCATGGATTTTCCCCATGGGACACCTGGAAGGAAAGGAGCCGATGGCTGAAGGGGGTAGGAGGATGGTCTCCCGCCCTTACCCAGCCCAGGCAAACATCCCTCAGGGATCATCCTGCCTGGAGCAGGCAAGGAACACCATCACCACTCCTTTTCACACAAGTTTTTCTCTGGTCTCTGCTCTTGACAGGACCACTGGGAGTCTGGGAGCGGCAGCACAGAGCTGAGTACCCCCAGGAGCTGTGCCAGCCTCTGGGACCCTCCGCAGGCAGGAAAACCTCCCTGGCACAGTCCCAGAGAGCTGCGAGCAAAGCGCATCCTCGGCGCAAAGCTCAGCACCCCCCTGGTCCCCATCGGGCTGTGCAGCACCCGCTGCCGTCTGACTCCTCCCGGCCAGCCGGGGAGCAGAGGGCTCCAGACGCTGTCCCCATGTCACCTGCCAGCTCCCTCCTAAAGGCCACATCTGATCCCGCAGCAGCGCGTGCGGCCAAGCGCCCTCTGACCTGTGCTCAGCAATCCTCAGGTTTCCCCCTGCACAGGTAACACCGTGAGGTTTCCTGTACACCTGAGCTTTTGAAACAAGTCCCGGCTGCTGCTGGAAAACCTCCCTGGGGATTTCATGGAGGGAGAGAAGGATCCACCACCGGTGCATCCCATGGGAACCCTGTTGAGCCTGCGGGTCCGGGCTGGGAGAGCCACCCCGAGGGGGGTTTCACCTCGGTGCAGCGGGACCCCGGACCACACTGGTGCCTGCATGGGGGGTTCGGAGCCAGCGCTAGCGTCTGTTCCCTCGGGAAGGCAGGATCCTGCTCCCCCGGCAGCGGGAGAGCCGCGGTGAAGTTAGACCCAGCGAAAGGCAGCGAAGGCTCCCAAGGATGCTGAGAATCCTTTAGGGATGCAGAAAAGCAGGTAGCCAAAAGCCCAGCCCGCACCTGCCCTGTGCTTTGAGGCACTCAGCAGCTTTTGAAGATCCTTTCGGGCTCCATCCCAGCGGAGCCGAGCCCGGGGCGGGGTTGGGGCTGTCCGGGGGCTCCGCGAGCACCGGGGGTCGGGGACCGCCGCACCGACGGATTTACCTGGCGTAGCGCGTCTTCTGGAAATCCANTTCCCGGCCACAGCAACCTGCGCGATCTCCCTCCGCCCCCCGGCAGCTTTAAGCACAGCTAAAAATATCCCCCACCCTCCCCGCTGCCACCCCCGGGGGATCAAATAGCAGCAGATTTGAATTGAAAATGTGATTAAAGCATCGGGGAGCGGGGGGAGCGGCGTGTGCCGGCAGCCGGCTCGCTCCCCCCGATACCCACCTGCTCCCCCCGGCCCCTCTGCCCACGGCCGGGTCCCCCCGAGGGTCCCCGGGACATCTCTGCCCGCCCCGAGGCAGCGCCATCCCCAAGGAGCTGGTTTGTTTGGCTTTGCTTTTATTTTTTTGGTTTAATGATTTTTTTCTTATTATTTTCCAGAGGCCCCATCAGGGGTGGGTGGCTCTGCCTCAGCCCCATCGCTGCGTGGTGCCCCTGGGTGGGGACACAGCTCCAGCGTCCCACTATCCCTCCCTGCTCGGGAGACGTGGGACAAAGCAGCAAAACAGCAAGGCAAGGACTAAGGACCCCAAAATCAACCCATCTCCATCCTAAAGCCTTCACCCCTCCCTCCTCTACATCACCCCAGGAGAATCCTGCAGGAAGTGACATCCCGAGGTACATCTGAGGTTGGGCAGCTCAGAGAGGGGATACAAAAGGTGATGGAGGCTTGTCTGGGTGTC
>VYXC01008876.1:708124-776262 GCA_013397175.1 Platysteira castanea
TCCCTGCTCGGGAGACGTGGGACAAAGCAGCAAAACAGCAAGGCAAGGACTAAGGACCCCAAAATCAACCCATCTCCATCCTAAAGCCTTCACCCCTCCCTCCTCTACATCACCCCAGGAGAATCCTGCAGGAAGTGACATCCCGAGGTACATCTGAGGTTGGGCAGCTCAGAGAGGGGATACAAAAGGTGATGGAGGCTTGTCTGGGTGTCTTCCTTGCCCTCGCTGTGACAGGGACTGCAGGCACCCTCAGGCCAGCAGCTGAGGGACAAGAGAAGAGAGGTCAGCCACAACTAGAGGAGCAGAGTCGTGGTCACCCCAACACAACCTCTCCGTGCTGAAGCTGCCAGAATGCTGAAGGTGGAACAGCTGAGGACATCTTGCCAAGAAGGGTTGTGCTTGTATGGCCATTTCCATGGGAGATCAAGCACACACAGATCTTCCAAAAGCCAAAGCAGACAAAAAGGAAGGAATCCCTTAATTCAAAGCATGAATTAATCCTGGCACCCTCTGCAACCCCTTCCAAAAGCAGCTCGGCCCCTCAGGGGATGCAAAAGGTGCAGCTCCATTGTGGGGTGTCCCCAAGGCACACAAGAAGCACCCCAGGAGCCAGCAGCAGGTTTCAGCCCTCCTGCACAAATCCCACTGTGGATGGAAGACACCGGTGGGAACCAGGCTGGCGACAGCAGGATCCAGGAGGTGCGGGGGCAACAAAATAAACCCCATCTTCAGTAGGATATCTGGGACAGCCAAGCCCTGGCTGAGAGTGGCAGGTCCAAGCTGAGATGCAGAGTGAGATCATCTCTGAAAACCTCTCCCACGCTCTGCCACTTAGCCGGGAAGATTTCTTTCAAATTCCTTCCCCAGATGACGAGCTTTGGCAGAGCCTATGTCGTGATTCCTGTGCCCTGCTGTACCTGCTCTCTGGGCCTGAAGAGGGGAGGAAGAGGAAAAGATGATAAATCACATTTAACAGAAGAACCCACATCCCCAAAGCCCCCAGCCAAGGCTGCTGGCAAGGGACACCTGAAGCAAACCATCCATCCCAAAATAGATCCGTCTCAGAGGGCAAAAGGCAAATTGAATGAAAAATAAGCTACTATTTTTGAAGCCTGAATCCAGTTGTTATGGCAACCAAAGCCTCGAGCATCGTGCTGGGGAATGGCTCCAGCCCTAGCAATGCCTCCAAACCTGGCAGACAGAATCACAGGCAGCCAGGGGCTGCTCCAGGGTGGGATGTGGAGATGTCCACGTTTACACCACCTGTACCCCACTGGGATGTGCCCCCTCCCTGCACAGCAGCTCTCCTCATGTACTCTGCCCACGAGCCCAGCTTGTTTTTCTTCCCTCTCCCATCCCCGGTGCTCTTCCCACCTCTCAAAGATCTGAGTAATTGTCAGGGCACTAAAGAGAAATTTCAGTGTTCTGGGGTATCCTGAATGCAGTCGGGTTTTTTTAATGTCACCAGAACAGGGGGAGCTTGCAGAGTTTTCCTTTAGATGCGGAATGGATCATGAAGCCCAGGGATGTTTTCCATCTTTGTTCTGATCTCTTCTCACTGGTGGCCAGTGACAGGACCCGAGGGAACAGCTGGAGCTGTGTCAGGGGAAGTTTAGCTTGGATATCAGGAAAAAGTTCTTCCCCCAGAGGGTGCTGGGGCACTGAACAGGCTCCCCAGGGAATGGGCACAGCCCCAAGGCCACCAAAGCTTCAGGAGCATTTGGACAACATTCTCAGGCACTGGGTGGGATTGTTGGTGCAGGGCCAGGAGTTGGGCTCTGTGATCCTTGTGTGTCTGTTCCATCTCAGGACATTCTGTGATTCTCTGCAGGATTCCCACAGCTGGAGACACCTCTGTGCGTTGTTCCCTGAGGAGGGGCTCCAGGGGGATCCCAGCAGTGAACAGTGTGAATATCCACACCTCTGCAATGATGGCAGCATTGGGCTCTCCTGGCAACACATGCTGTGATCCCATTTCCCCAGGGAGAGACATCTCCCTGGCACGTGAATCTGCCAGAGCCAACAGGTAAGAAAAGAGACAATTTGGGATTAAAATCTGCCATAAGAAGGGAAAGTCTCCCCGCGAGAAAAGAAGCTTTGGATACATAGAAAGAGCTGCAGGATACATGAATGTGTTGGCAGCAGGTGCAGTGGGGGGCAGTGTGGGGGACAGGACTGGCTCTGGTGGCCACGGCAGGGTGGGCACAGGGAAGCAGGGAGCTGGGGCACAGCCCCTTGGGTTTAAGCCATTCGGAGGGGTCTCCTTGCCAGCAGCTGGAGGTTCCTTTTTGCCTCACAGGCTGGTGAGGGGGAAGCTCCATCCCTCCACACTGCTCCGTGAGCATCACTCATGAACCCTCCAGAGCCAGCTGGACCTACAGGCAAAAACCCAACACCTGGTGGCTCATTTTTGCGAGAATTACCCTTTCCTGTAACTAATCCCTTGATTTTGATCCCATTTCCAGACATTCCTTCTTGAGTTCCCCCCCACCCCGGTTTTTGGGGGTTTTTTTGCCTGCAATTTGTGTTATCTCCTGACAAGCTGTTCCCCAAGTCACGACTCCCCTTGGTCTGAAATTCACAGAATGGGTCAGGCTGGAAGGGAGCACAGTGGGGTATCTGGTCCAAAGTTCCTGTTCAAGCAGGGTCATCCCAGAGCACACAGCACAGGATTGTGTCCAGATAGGTCTGGAATAGCTCCAGTAAGACTCCACAATCTCTCAGCGCAATCTGTTTCTGCAAGCTGGGGACCCCCACAGGGCCCCTCGAACAGCCAGGATAACTGAGAGCTCCCTGGAAGAGACTGTGCCAGGAGCAGTCATAGAATCACAGAATGTGAAGGGCTTGGAATGGACCTTAAAGTTCGTCTATTCCCAACCCATGCCATGGGCAGGGACATCGTCCACTAGAACAGGATGCTCAATTCAACCTGGCTTTTGTTGCCAGGGCTGGGGCATCTGCAGCCTGTTCCAGTGCCTCACCGCCGTCACAGCAAGGAATTCCTACTGTGTATCTCTTTTCCCTTTCAGTGTGAACCCATTTCTCCTCGTCCTATTCCTACATATCCTGACCAAGCGCCCCTTCAGATACTGACGGCTGCTCTGCGGTCAGCACGCAATTCCCTCTTCTGCAGGCTGAACAGCCACAACTTTTTTTTCCTTTTTCCCAAGTCCGGAGCCCCCGCACGCTCATCTCCTGAGCCTCGGGGACATCGCGTGGCACGAAGCGGAACTGCAGAGGCACGGGCGGGCGGGAACNAAGGGGGGCTGAGGGGGGCGGGCTGAGGGGGCCCGGCCCGGGCCGGGGAGGGGGCGCCCGAAGGGGCAGCGGCCTGGGGGGCCCTGAGCAGCCCTGGCCGCTGCTGGGGGGCGTGGTGGGGTCTCCCCGGTGCCGCCCCTTCCCTTGGCGGGGAGCGCCGCTGGAGCCGCCCCTCCCCGGGGCCTTGGGGCTGCCGTGGGGCCGGGGTCCCCCGCGGGGAGGAGGGCTGGGAACAGCCGCCGTGTGCCCTCCGGTTTCCGTGCGGAGCCGCGGGGACAGGCCGCTCCTCCCGCGGGGACACGCAGCTGTGGGGTTGTGGCAGCGTGTTGCCCTCTTCCTCCCCCGGGTCGCTGCTCCAGGGAACTTCTGCTCCTGCTTGGGGAGCGNCGGGCGGGAACCGCGCGGGGTGTGACGGCCTGGGGACCGCGACAGGAGCGTGGTGGCCGCGCTCAGCCTGGGGACAGCGGGGCCGCGTCCGAGCCGGGGACCACGGGCCGCGCCCCGCGTCTCCCATCCACCGCCGGCCGCGCCGGGCCCGGCTTAGCTTCGGAACGCGTTCCGCGCGGCGCCGCCGCGCGCGCGCNCGCGGGGAGGAGGGCTGGGAACAGCCGCCGTGTGCCCTCCGGTTTCCGTGCGGAGCCGCGGGGACAGGCCGCTCCTCCCGCGGGGCCACGCAGCTGTGGGGTTGTGGCAGCGTGTTGCCCTCTTCCTCCCCCGGGTCGCTGCTCCAGGGAACTTCTGCTCCTGCTTGGGGAGCGTCCCTCGCTGTTTCTTGGGGAAAGGGACAGGAGGAGGGCTGTTGCTGCTCCTTGATGATGTCCAGCCCTAGCAGGGCCTGACATGAAGCCCCAAGTCTTCCAGGACGTGCGAAGACTTCATCCAAAAGTTCCTCGCAGTTGTCTTTTCATACAGCTATTTTATTGTCACCTGCTGTGTTGAAGAAGTGAGACATAGGCTTGAAGGTATTTTTATGAGCCCATGCTACTTTTAGTTTTGCTTTTGAAAAGAGGCCTTTCTCTGATCCTTGAAAGTGCACTTACTTGGGATTCAGATGGTTCGAGCTGCACGTCTCACAAATTACTGAATCATTGCAGCATGTTTAGATCAATTAGTGCATATTAGCTTTTATATGGGGTATTATAAAGCAGTATTTTTAATTTAGGAACCCCCTATTAGTTGGGATTGGAGAACTGAAGATCATTTAAAGAAGGATTTGACAGTCTTAAATACCTGAGAGATGAAACTGGGGGGTAAGAACCGAAAGAACTTGTACTCGAGAAAGGAGATTTGTTTTAGGAAGTGAGTAAGAGGAAATGATCTCAGGTTGGCATCACAGAGTGTAACCCACGTGTGTGGTGGAGGGTTTGTTTCTTTAACAACTTGTTCTTTTTGCAAGCAACAATATCTTACCCTCACGAGGGAGATCTGTGCCTGTCCTCAGCACGTCCTGTAGCATATGGGAGTTGTGAAGGTGAGAAGGTTATTTCTGGTGACTGCCAAGCTTGAGCAGAGTTACATCACAGCAGGACAGACTGTTTGCTTTTGTAGGTTTTGTTGGGGGTGAAGAGATCAGCAATTGGAGCTGGGTAGATTTGAGACAAGAGACTCTGGCAGTAAATGAGTTATGGTAAATGATGGGGGGGAGCAGTAGTGCTCTGTGTATTTGTAAGTAAATCATTATCCATATATTGATTCAAGCCAGAGACTTTAGCAACTGCTTTTCACATTTTTTCAGTGAGTGCCATATAGGTCTCACTCTGTCCATATAAAGCATGCCCAAGTTTTGCTCTGCTACTACTCATTTTTTACCAATACTGGAAAAAACCCAAGTCATAGTAATAGGAGATTTGTCACCTCTTTATTCTGCAGTTTATAAAGGTCATTCTATACATTTTTGAAGTTCAATTCTGCTCTCCATTGTGGCACCTCTGCATTTTCAGTTGCCCCTTAGCTTCATGGAGAGCTTTATGTACCTAAAGGTCACTGAGTTGTGATAAAAAAAAACCCACTTCTTTTGAACAAGAGAGTTGCAGGTTAACTTGAGAACAAAACAAAGACAGAAATAAAAAGAAAGCAAATATAACATAAACTTTTCTAGGTAGTTTTAGTCTTGTATACCTTAAAATCTTCCTTCCAGGAGAGTAAAGGTGATTCCTTTATAACTTCGAGTTTATAGGGAGAAAAAAAGGGACACCTGGCTAATGATTTCTTTCCTCAGTTGTGTGTTAGTGCACTACTTTTTCCATTTCATTTTTGTAAATAACCAACAAATTTTTTTGATAGCTGGTTTGGGTGTTTTTTTTTTTTTTTTTGTATTTGGTATTCTAATGTCCACTGTGTGAACAAATGATGCTTTTTAAAAATATTATTTGTATATAAATCACCTTGAGATTAGCTGATGAGAATTTTGGAGATATATCTTTTCTGTGAGGCAGACCTGGCCCATAGATCTTTGCATTTCTAAGTCTTGGGTTACTAGGTCTTTTGTGTCATTTTTGAATATCTGTGAATTCAGGTATCTGTTGTAGAAATGACAGAAATATCAAAAGGTTCCTGTTCGTATTTTGTCGCAAAAATCTGAGAATAATTTAAAAGGCCACTTAATTTGGGATAGATGAGGTGGTTGATGATGTGAAATAATCTCTTCTTACTAAGAGTGTCTCAAATAAAACTCTCCAATAAAAGTAGTAACTATAAAACAAGTCTTGCAGATGTGTTTGTGAGCAGCTTCTCAGTGAAACACTTGTCTGATGTGGTAAGTGGCCCAAACAACCAAGTTGCATTCAAGTTCCTAAACTGAGTAGAATTTAGTGGTTGTGTACATTCTTTAAACTGAAGTTTATTTGATTTTTTTTTTTCTTTTTCCCACCCATGATCTCTCCTAGTTTCTTGTTTGAGTAGAGAAACAAGAAGGCAGCTCCCTGGGTTTATAGTGTACTATTCTATATATCTAGGAGATCACAGTTTACCAGGTGAGAAGAGCTGAAAAGAACTTACAAGGAATGACTTACACTTTCCCATGCTGGGCCTCAGAAAGCTCACCTGTTTTCAACTTTTACAGGTAACTGGAGCCCTTCTCCAGACAGGCAAGGTAAACAAATGTGTATTCTTTCAGGCAGTATATGAAAGACAAGCTTTGTTTATGTCTGCCCAGTCAGTAGAGCTCACATCATGCTTTAAGGTGCTTCAGTAATTAGAAAAATTGCTGACGGACAAAACTGGAAAATAAATGACATGGGCTCATTGTTGTTACTACATTTAATGCTTTTAGCTTCACCTTAACGAGGTGCCAGTTCCACTCAGGCTTAACTGTGTCTTGCTTACCTCCACAGCAGAGGCAGTTCCTTGTGTTAGGAAAAGATGGGGCTTGTTACTGCTGAAAATAAGTATCAAGCTAACTTTTCCTTGGTTTCGCGAAGAGTTGGTAATTAGTTACTCTCTCCTGTAGAAAGATGAGCTTCATGGTGGCACTCAGTCTTGGGAAATTGGATTGCTGGTAGTTAGAAGAATGCTGTCATCGTAAAAGTTGCTGTTGCTTTTCCCAGTTGTTGCAATCCCTGGCGACTGGAGCAGATATCCTCTATCCTGCTTTTAGTTGCTTGGTTTTCCCAGACTTGGCTAATATTCATTCATGGATGCCATGTGTAGTGACATTGTCTCTTGGAATAGTATCTACATTATTGCAAGTGTCGTCTTGCCTGTTTATCCCACATTGCCCTAAGCTTTATTTACATGAGAGTTTTGAATTACTGGCTGGGACTGGAACTCTGCCTGCAAACGCTTCACCTATAATGCAGCAGAAGCGGTTGGTTTGTGGCTTCTCTTTGATATAATGTTTTCATTAAGTGAAAACACAGAGAAGGGTATTCACAGAAGATGTTAGTGTGCTTGTTTTGGAGCTAGCCCTTTTCCCCAGTGAATCAATCATTGCACAGCTTGGCATGACTGGCATTCCCTGATTGAGAGGCAGAAGCTCCAGCTTGCAGATCAAAGTGGTGCAACCGATTGGAATTTGGGTGTCCCAGCAAAACCATCCAGTGGAAGCTTGTGGGTGGCCTCAGTGCTAGGTAGGTTTTACAGCTGTAAATCTTCAACAATGGATACTTGGGAAGAAAAACCCGAGTGCAGTTTGTATTACTTCTGGGAGAATTGCTAAAACTGAGCACAGATACGTTTATGAAAAATTAAACACCTCACAAACTCATAGAAGCTTTAAAATTCATAAGGGAAATGCTAATGGATTAGAAGTTTGTGACTTTTTAAGCAGAGTATAGCTTAAAAGATCCCAAAGCTTGCATGTATCTATATAATAGGTAAAACTTTCAATATTTAAACTGTTGCACAGGTATTCTTTGGAAGTACTTACAAATGGTGTTCAGATTAAATTTACAAATACTCACCCACTTCCCCCCACCCACAAAAAATAACTCCACCAAACAGCCTGCTTGTGAAATAATGCAAATGGGCAGACTAGAGAAGTTTTAGTCATCTTTTTTTTTAAATAAGTGATTGTGTGACAGCATTTGGAAACAAAGCAGTCACTGAAGTTTTGAAAACAGACTCCTGATGAAAGGGAAGAGGAAACCTTGTGTTTGGACTTCTAAGGAAAACACTGGTGTGTGCATTACTGGCAAGGATTTCTTCAGGCTCTGCTTTCATTTATGTGTGGAGTTACACGTGACATGTATCAGTCCATATATTTCTTCTTTCCAATTTAATTCTGCCCTTTATTTCCCAAATAAATCAATTTCATTTTACATTGTGAGCAAATGCTGCTGTCCCTATATACAACCAGCATGCTTTGTGTCCCAGAAGTTGTATTTCATTCCTTTATTCTGTGATGTTTGGATCTCTGTAGTAAACTGCTTGTGGTGGGAGGAACAAGGGTTAGGTGCTGAGCATTCACTCCTCTGCCTTTGTTTCTCCTAGGTTCAGGTGTCCTTCACCCGTGATCCTTGAGGACAGGAGAGCTCTCTATTCCAAGGAGACTTTAAAGCTAAACACAGACCAAAAAAAAGGAAGGACAGAGCGGTCAGGTAGCTCCTACACTCAGGGAGGATAGCTGAGAGAGACAACCGTATGTTGTGTTTCTTGCTGTTGTTGCAGAGGGCACAGCAGCTGAGGGGGGCTGGCTGGAGGATCTGTTCCTCAGTGTGTGACCATTTGGATGGGGATTTGGCCCAAGAACAGTGATACTTATTTGGATTATGGACTTTCTGTTGTCCTAGCCTGCATGTTAAGTGATGAGCAGGCGTGGTCTCCTTTTGCTGTAGCAGACTTAAGTTTGTGGGTTTTCTTTTAATACAAGAATAATGGGAAAATCTCCTGTGGGTTGTCAGAATGTTGGTGACAAAAACACTGAATGTATAAAGTTCTGTGTTTCTTTTCCAAAATAATGACCTTTGATATTAAGACATGTCCATGAGATGGTACAGCTTTGGTTTCAGCAGATATTTTGGAGGGGGAAATAAAGCAAGGTACATTTCCTTAGTAAGTCCTTAGCAATTCTTATGTCTTCATTAATTTTTCTTTTATTATTATTATTTTCCCCTTCTTCATCATAAGCCAAAATATTTTGTCTGTGGAAATTTACATTGGTTTTGAAATGAGGTGGAACATTAGTATAATGAGACTATATCATAATGAAAGTAAGCCTAATTAACCAGTTATTTAAAGTAGTAATGACTTTTAGAGTCATGTTTATGCTGCAGCTGCAATTGATTTAATCTTTGAGAGAGCTGCCCTTGTTAGGAGCTTTCTGATTAATGCAGAATATTTCTGATTAATAGTTAAGGTCCTCTGCGATATGGAAAAACTGGTTTTCTTCCTTCTATATGTATATTAAAGAAACAAAAGAAAACCTTAGGATTCTAACCCAGCTGAAAAACTTGTTCCTAAAGAGCCAGAGAGATTGAAGCAGCTGATTTCCAACTTTAGGTGAGTGCACTTAGAGCAAGTGTCAGCATCTTCCAATGAGTGTGTGTATTCTCACAGCACTGTTTGCTTGATGAGGATAGTTTTAATTATTTAAGACAATCACTCTTGAAAATACTATGAAGATTTATGTAGTCTTGGATTAGACTACAGCATTATCTCTGCAAAGGGTGGGTAAACACAGTTCCATAAATCATGGCTGTATTGATAATTTTGTGCTGAGGAGACAGCCTTCACGGTGAAATAGCTCAGAGTCTGCAGTCTAAAGTGTGTAATAGAGGCTACACGTAATAGAGCTAAAAACCCACATGTCTATAGCATAATGTTAGAAGAAAAAAGGAAGTTATAGAGAATATTTATTTTATTTTCAATTTCAGTTTCTCATCAGCTTCTGAAAATAAGGCGTTAAAAAGCATAACACCTACACTGTGAAAGGAGCTTCTGATAAACCACAGCAGCTTCTTGTTTGCTGCTGTCTGTCTGAGCAAGAGCTAAATGGCTTATTGATCATATTTCTTCCCCGTATGCTTGCAATTTTTTTTGGAGGTGAGGTAATTTTGGCTAGGTCCTTGTTTTGTGGATTTGGCCATTTAGATGGCTGTGGGTTGTCTTAAGGGCTTAAGTGTAATATCAGTGTGGGGGAAGATGGGAGATTTAAATCACTGTGATTATGCTGGTATAATTCAGCCTAGTGGGTTCTTATTACATATAAAAAGCCTTTTTCCAGTAGTTTCATAAGAAGTAATTTGAGAGTACATTTAAAAAAATCAAACCAACAAAGCAAACCCTCCAAAAGCAAGACTGCTGTTGTAGAAGAAAAAGGGGTTATTTTGCAGTTGCACTTGTACATTGAAATGGGTTTAATTATCATGACTTGAACTGCTCTGTGTAAACAAATAATTTGTGACTTCATCACCTCGATCCTGAGATAAATAACAAAAAGCAGTTGTCATGGATGGAAAGGTCCATTCTGTGCTGCATTTTGGGTTCTACTCGGTCTAATGATTTTTATCATGTACACAATTCTCGTTTGCCATTGTGTAGAGATCATTTGAATGAGGTGTAGTCATAGGACAAGAAAAATGGGCTTCCTTGCTGCTTTCAGTGATCCTGTCAGTAAAACAGTGATTCAGCAGTATTCTGTATTTAAAGCTGTAAGTACAATACAGGGCTCGGTTCTGCCTAGTAATACAGATAGCTGCTGTGTGGAGCTCTCCGTGAGGAAACCATCCTGTGTCTTTTGTGGATGGTTTATACTGCAAGGAGTCTTGTGACTCCATTTATTTTTAACTCTGTGGACGGCTTGTTTACCTTTGCAAAGTGACAGTTTTAATGTCGTTCTTTGTTGAACTTTCTTTTGAGGAAAGCAGTAGATGATATAAGAAAAGCTGACTCATTGCTTTGTTTTACCAAATTAGAGTTTCATGGGTTTTTGTTACAGAATGTGAGTTTTCATTGAGTTGTACAAAACCACTGAAGTGTCTTTGGTGATTAATCAGATAGAGACTGCTGAACATACTGATTTTGTCTGAGGGCAAATTAAATTCAGTATTTCTAGGGTGACTTAGAGGAGCAGCAACAAAATTTTGTTTTATGATGGCTTCTCTATCTTTAAGCCTAATATGCTTTTTTAATATCTTGGTTATTGAATCTGTGGAATTGAATCTCTTGCTTGCATGGTGCATATTTTAATTTGAAGGTTTAAACCTTCACAAATATAATTTGCTAACCAGATTGTGCCAGTTTCATTTTCTTCTAGAAGAAAAGGTCATACCATCCTACAGAAGTGGATTTTGTAGCTTGGGATGTTAATTTCACAGGGTGAACTATTTGAGGAGCAATTTTTAATCATCTGGGTATGCTGAAGTTTAAAAAAGACTCACTTTGGAGCCACAAGTGGAAAATACAGAAAGAACATGAAATCTAGGAATCTTCATTGTATTCCAAATGCAGCATTAATTGTTAGTGCATCTGAATTGTAGAGAGTCATCTTGCTGAGTTTAGAAAGGCATTTTGGCAGGCTGACTGGCAGGGTTGGATTGGAGCCCTGTGTTGAATGACTTGCCACACACAATTTAGTGTATCGAAATGTATTTTATTGGAATTTAATTAGTTTTTCCTTCATGTCTCTTGGCAGTAAAAAATATATGAACTATAAGCATACTAATGCACTTCTGTACAACTGTATTGACTGTTAATTTTCTTCATCTGTGGAATAAAATCGTCCTCCACTTGGGGAGGGGAAACAAGAATGAGCCATTGTCTGCTGCCTTGATGTGTAAAGACCTGCAAGACAGGCTAAAGATTTTTCTAGCTTAAAATTTAAGACCTGCCTTTGACTCTGGCTGGAAAAGCAATTAAATGGTCTGTGAGCTAAGTGTGAAAATTGAGTAATGGAGGAAAGAAGGGGTTTTAGTCAGTTTTTTATTGTTCTGCTATTGTTAAAGCTGTTTAACATCAGTGACTGGCACTTTTCAGAGGGTGCCTCTGATCAAAGATTCAGTATGAGTATTTGTAAGACTGAGACCTAACAATGGAGGTGCTAGAACTTCATCACATAAAGCCAGAGAAAATTAGAGTTGGCAGTCTTTAATTACTTTTTTTTTTTTTAATATGAAAACTCTTTTGGGATGCTCGGGGACGGTTACACTGTAAAGAACAAAAATCCCCAGATGGCCCAGTTTAAAAGGTCTTGGAGGTCACCTCTAATGATGAGGCAGTGATGTAATTGGTTTGCATTACATTATTCAAGTCATCATCGTTCCTCCACGCTAAAGCTTTCAGCCTGTGTGAAGAAATCACCGGTGAGAATTGGGCAGTAGGTTCACTTTAGGCTGTGAACTGTCATTTCGTAAATGTGAAGCAGAATTCCACATCCAAATTCCGTATTTCTGAAGCTGTTTGGTCTAATCAGAATTGAGGAAGCTGTCTGTGTCTGTTGCGGCTTTTTTGGACAAACTTTTTATCACTTTCCTTACTGAGCTAACCCAGCTGGAGGTTTAGAACAGGATGAGAATCTGTCCAAGGGTAATCACAGCTGATGTAGTTCATGTTCCTGACTGGCTTGTTTCTTTTGCAGGTCCCTTGCAGTTGGCAGTAAATCAGGCTACAAATTCTTCTCTCTTTCTTCTGTGGACAAATTAGAGCAGATCTATGAATGCAGTGAGTATCATTTTTTTTCCCCCTCTCTTTTTTAATCCCCTCAGTTGGCTTAATGTGGGAAGAATAAGAAATGTTTCATTTTTTCACAGGTTGTTTGAAATTGGCATAAAATGAACCTTAAGTGTAAATATCACACAAATACAAAACAGTGACTGCAGGAAGGGTAAAACTGTAAATCAGTGTTCTGTATTTAAATTTAGCTGGTATAGTGTGAAATTTGGTAGTAGCTATGAGAACTCTGCTTTTCTAATTTGAAATCCATTAGCCAGGTTACATAGCAGCTAGGCATAAAAATAATAATTTACTCATGTGAGAGAGTCTTTTGGGTCTTTATGCTGGCTGTTGGGGCATGGAAGCACTAGTATACCTTTATCAAATTAGAAAACAAAGCCTTAATTATATTTTTATATCCTAATATTTTCTGTTAGAAAATTATTCTTTACATGATAGCTGCAGACTTGCTCATCCAAAAGGGTGAGTAATTCAGATTCCTGTAACTTCTCAACACTGATCATCATTGAGTAGGATCTGAGATGAAATGGAGAGAGGTCTGAGGGTGAAGTGGTATCCCGTGTTCTGCCAGCAGTTCATAGACTTCCCTTTTTTGAGGTGCTAATAAGTCAACTATGAGCTATGCATGCTTTCTTGTAAGCTCCATGTGAGCAGGTGGTACCCATTGCTATGATGTCAGCATTTATAGTGGGATCCCATGACAGAGTTGTCCTCAGACTCCATTCCCAAAGTGACCTGACCCTGTGGCATCTTAAGTTTGGAAATGAGGTGTGATTCAGATCACCTATTACCTGGGATGACAGCCTGCTTCTGTACACAGTCAATGGAGAGAAGTAATTGTGAGGTTCAAATTAGGCACCTGTGGTCAGGTTAAACTGTGTTGCAGCTCCATCTTCCTATTTGAGTCATGGTCTGGTTGTACTGGTTAATAAGTGGCTTGGAGTCCATTTTATGCTGTGGAGTTTATGTACCTGACCTCTGCAGTATGTCAGGCACTTACAGGATCTGGCCTGGTATCACCCCAGGAGACTCAGTGAAGATGATTCCTGTTACTTGAGACACTGAAAAATATCCTGAGAGGTTGGCTGCACTGTGCAGGACTGCATCTTCTGGGTAGTCCTTGAGAGAAAAAGTACAGGTTGGATAAAGTACTTTGTTCAACATGTTGCAATAACCTGACAAAGCAGCTGGAATTGGAATTCTGACCTGGTGATTCCAGTCTTGTCTTCAAATGGTTCTGGGATGCTTGTGTTGACTTAAACTCTTTGATATGTTAAGTTTCCTGAGTGTAAAGTCCGTGAAAGCTGAGCACAGAGTATGAGGTAACATTTAGTAGAATGTTTTGGGTTGGAAGGGACCTTAATGATCATCCAGTTCCAACACCCTGCCATGGGCAGGGACACCTTCCACTATCCCAGGGTGCTCCAAGCCCCGTCCAACCTGGCCTTGGACACTTCCAAGGATGGGGCAGCCACAGCTTCTCTGGGCAACCTGTGCCAGGGCCTGCCCACCCTCACAGGGAAGAATTTCGTCTATATACCTAACCTGAATTTCCCCTCTATGTGTTTGAACTCGTTCCTCCTTGTCCTCTCACTGTGGAAAATTCGATGGTTTGGCATGTGGAAGCCAGACAGTCTGGGCTCAAAGCAGATTGAAATATTGAGAGGCCTTCATTTTGTTTGTATGAGTCAAATACCGTTCAGTCTTGGACTTGCAAACCATGCCTGTTAAAACTTGATATGAGGGTGGAGGGCTTCCTGTGCATTGGGTACCTCCTTTCCTCAAGGAAAGGTATCTTGAGTCCTCCCAGACACGGTGCCTCCCACTTCCCAATTTAGTTTAAGTGGCTCTAAAGACCTTTTGTGTTGAGTGAGCCCTGTTAAGGACCCCCCCTCTCTTTTGGAAGATTGATCTGCCAACTCTTGCGTAGGTGTTTAAACTAAACTGCAGAATATGCCTCAGCTGTCTTGTGTTTGAGAGAAATAAAAAAAAAGATGGGAGATTTGGCTGCTCCCATCACTGACTTCCCTGTGACTGAAAATCTCCTGACTCTCTGTGCAGTTGATCCCACTGTAAAAACAAGCATTGGATTGGAGAGTGCTTTAAGGCTTAATGAATGCTTCTAACATGCTTCATGTTCTTGGATTAAAAATGGAATAAAGGCACAGCTGATCATAATCTAGCTGGCTCTAACCAGCTCTTGTCTGTGATGCTACATGCTTGTGTCTATGAAACTAATCTTGTTATGTGTTTGCTTGTTCTCCCCTCGCTGCTGATACTTAATTTGTTTTGCAGTTCTTTTTGTTGTTACTCTGTTTTGAATCTGAGTTTCTGGCAATGCTCAATTGTGTAGTGTAAAGGAGATAATACTGATAGAAAAAAAAATGTGAGTAACAGCATTGCTATAGGGCTTTAGTGCTGCTAAACATATGATTGATTCAGGTCAGTTGAACATAGGATGGGCAGTATAGCCTGGTACGTCTTGAATAGTTGCTGTTAGGAAGCATAAATTACTTGGCAGCTGTGAAGAGTTTTATCTCTTCTTCCCGTTAAAGGAAGACAAAGAAGCAGAGGTGCATCCTGTATTTTTAAAGTGAATTTAATTAAATGCCCATCACAAAGCCTTTCTCTAAAGGTAACTGTCTGTATTACAGTCTTTTTATAGTGAGACTGAAGGATTATCAATACCTTTGAGGCATTTTGCTTATTGAAAATTTTTTCTTCTGTCTGGTTGCTTAGTTGTTGATGGTGCTCTTCCCTGCTGCCCACCCTTCCCATCACTGCAGCATAGGACAGCACTTTTTCCATATGAATCCCTGCTGCTGTTCCTCCTCTGAAATACCAGTTCTCCTGCCTGCCTGGGAGGGTGACAAATCCCAGAAGCTGTGTCTGAACACTTATCCCTGGATGGGGAAAGAAGCTGTGCTCGCCCTGGAGCAGGGAACAGTCAGACTGTGGGATTTTGGGTCTCTGTGTGCTGGTCTTCTGACTCTTGTAAAAGGATGTCATCATTTTGAAGGACTCCAGGCTTAGATGGAAAGCTGATAACCCATCCTGCAAAATATTTAAGAGTCTTTTATGTAACTACTTTGATTCAAGGAACATGGACCTCTGCATTTCAAAGTCTCTGCATGCATTTATTGAAGCAGACTTTTGTATTTCTTTTTCATGTGTTTTGTGTAGTATTGGGAAAATGGAGAACAATTCCTTGAAAACAAAGTAATTACTAAAATGCATTATCCCTGTTGCTTGAGAAAATTGAATTTTCAAAGCCTCTGTGTGCTGTTATGTCTTCTCTGGAAAAGTACCATATTAAATACAAGATGTAGATAAAAGTCAATTATGTTGCATGGAGTACAGAAAATGCATAGTGTAAACCTGCTCCTTTTTCATAAGTAGGCTATTTCTCTCAAAAAAATGTAGAACATTAAATATTTTGTGTTCACTTTCTTGAAATAACTGCCCAGAAAAAGCACTTTAAAAGCAGACACGTCCCACACTGATGGCAGTGTCATATACTGAGAATGTTGAACAGAACTTTTTCGTGGAATTTCTGTCACTGCTGATGGGAACAGTGCAAATTAATTACTTAATGTTTCTCTTGGCCAAAACAGAAGCCTTCAGAAACAAGCTCTTTTGGATTTGTTTTTTGTTTGTTTTTTGGGTTTTTTTTGCTGGCAGTTTTATGGTTTGGAATGTGTTAAGCATTGAGCTAATCCAGAAGCTGACTCCTGAAAAATTTGTTTTGATGGATCAAGGCCAAAGGCTCGAGTCACTTGTCTTGATTGGGTTCTGTAATGAAAGGGCAGGTGTAGCCAGTGGCTGTGGAAGAGCTGCAGAGCATGGTAAAACTCTTCCCCTGCTTCTTCCTGCCCTGAAAACCGTGTGTCCACTGTGTCCCTGGGGCTTTTGGAGAGGAGCTTCAGGGGATGGGAGAGGGAGGCACACCTCCAGGACAACTGGTGGTGGGACTTGGCATCCTGCCAGCTTGGTCCAGTGCTTGTTCATAATCAAATGCTCTGGAAGCGCTTCTTTGCCAAAGATCCTGGACTCTCCTCCCTCCTGCTGTCGTCCTCACGAAGGGATTTGTGCTCCTCCTTTGCTTTCAGTGCTCCCATAGAGCACTTGGCAAATGTGATGTTTTATGGCTCTGCATGAATGCTGGGCCTCAGTGATTCCTGCACAAATTGCTCTTAGGGCCTGTCAGGTAAAAGATGGTATGTGTGAAAATGCTAATTGGTGGCTGCAGCAGTCTTGAGGCAAATGGGTTTTACCAGCTTCTCTGCGTACTGTAACCTTTCTTTCTTCATGGAGAGGTATATGAAAATGCCAGGGGTTTGGATCATCAGAAACCCTTCCATGCTTTAAAAACAAAACAAAACCCAAACAAACATACACAAAAAGCCCCAGAAATGTTTGCTTTCCTAGATTTCTGCAGAGATAAAAGAAGATAGCAAAATTCTGGAATTTGACAATTTTCTGGGTTTCATAGCTTTGGGATTTTTTTTCTGTTGGATTCTGGGCATGGGGGAGTAGACAGTGCTCTGGAACATAAACTTGTGTGACACCTTGGGGAGGGGGGAGAAAATCTTTGGAAATCAGCACTCACTGTGTAGATTTTCTGCTTTAAAAGCCTGCCCATGTCCCACCTTGACTCTGAGCTGTTGTGGCAGAATGTTTGTGGTGCTAGACTGTATTTTTACATAGACTGAATCTGTGATTCTATGATTTTCTTAGACGGTATTTCCTGTTGATGTGCATCGTTCTTCTTCCCTGAAATCTCCTTTTGTATTTTTCCCTTGCTCCTGTGATTCCTCAGCTGACACAGAAGACGTGTGCATTGTGGAGAGGCTCTTCTCCAGTAGTCTGGTGGCCATAGTTAGCCTTAAAGCTCCACGCAAACTGAAAGTTTGTCACTTTAAGAAGGGGACAGAGATTTGCAACTACAGTTACTCCAATACCATCTTGGCTGTCAAACTCAACAGACAGGTGAGTAGTGATTTTGCCCAGGTGGAAACGGGGGAAGGAGAATGTGGATCTTACTCTGGCACTTCCTCTGCTGATTGATGTCTCTTCCTTTGGTGGCAGAATTGCTATTTGAAATTTACTTGTACTTTTCCAGCTGTGGTTTCTGTATGGCATCTCAGTACTTGTATTTGTTGAAGTAGTTCTGGTTCTGTGTTTATGTACTTGCTTAGGAAAATGCCCTGAGTAAGCTGGGCATGCTTTGAATAGGAGGTTGGACTAGAGACCTCCTGAGCTCCCTCCCAGTGTGAATCATCCTTTCATCCTAAATATGAAAGTATGTGATACTGACAGTTCCTCTTCAGGCCAAAATCTAAAGTTATCTATTAAATTCTTACGTTTTTAAATACTGCTTGTTGAATTATTTTCAAAAAATAAAATAAAAAGTGTCACTCAACTGGTGAATTTTTAAAATTGAGTACCTGGAAGTATAGTTCACTGTATTACTAAATCATTAGTAGGCTCTTCAGCAAATACAGACTTCTCTGTCTTTAGCCACTTCATTCAAACTAGAGAGAATGGCATCTGATGGAGAAGATCTTAATGTCTATCTTTGCCCCCAAAAGCTGAGTGTGGGAGGAGGGGTTTCCTGTTTAAAGTCATGAGAGAAACAGTGGCTAATTTGATTTCTGGCACAGGGAGTTAGTGTTAAATGAGTAATGTCTAGTTAGTCATCCGAATGTAGTCTACAAAGTGTAAATGAGATGATGAACTTAATAAGAGTTTAAAAAAAAAAGCCATTCATGAATGATTATGGATAAGTAATAGGCTTTATGAATGGTTAAAAAGTTTGTTTTCTCTGTTTAGCAAAAGCAGAAAGTTATTTCCATTATTTCCACATGTAAATTGGTACAGAGTAAGAATTAAGTGAAGGTTTCTGCCTTGCTGACTTAAACCAGTAATGGGAATGGCTTCAGTTGGCACTGGTGAGATTGGGAAGTGGGGTGCACTGGTCAGTTCAAGTGACCACGTGCAGTGTTTGTGTCAAGAGCTGGACCTTGTGTATCTTCTGGCAGACTCTTGCTTCTCCTCATCAGGTGCTACAACCTCTTCTCTGCTGAAAGGTACCTGCTGCATTTTGGGATAGAATTTTTTTAGGATTGATAAATCCATATGAATTCCATTTCCATGTCAGCACTTTGTCCTCTTTCCCTTTTCTAGAGGCTGATAGTATGTCTGGAAGAGTCTCTTTATATACACAACATACGAGACATGAAGGTATTACATACAATCAGGGAGACACCTCCCAATCCTGCAGGTAAATACGATGGTAGAATCAGCATAACTCTGTAAAGTGTTTTCTGTGTCGGTGTATGACGTTCTCTACGGGGAATTGTTGTGTTGTTAATTCTTTCAAATAAAAGTAACAAACATGAGTATTATCTGAAAGCCTGCATGTTTGATCCAGCTCAGAACAAGTAGCAGATTCTGCCCTAAACTGCATCTTCCCAGTATTTTGGTCTCCTGGAGTGGATGTGTCGAAATGTTAGAAAAAATCCAGGAGAGATAAAAACTGGATTTTGACAGCACTTGGTATAATTAAAGACTTTGTCAGGTTAATGCTTTAGGAGTCATAGCAGACATGGGAAGTTCTACTGTTTAATCAGTTATTGTAGCTCTCTTGATATTCTTCGTTTTTTGTTTTATATTAAACTTATGCTAAATAGTTGAATATATTGCAGGTTGACTCTGTGATTGCTCATCTTTGGTTCTGTTTCTGTTGATAATTTGAGTTATTTTTGTGACACTCAAGCACAGAATCAGGAAGTTTTACTGCATAGGTCTTGGAATTTCCCTGTTTCTAATTCTGTTTCTGCATCCCTTCTAGGGTTGTGTGCTTTATCAATAAACAATGATAACTGCTACCTGGCCTATCCAGGAAGTGCAACTATTGGAGAAGTACAAGTCTTTGACACCATCAATCTGGTAAGAATCTTTGATTGCTGTTTCTGCCTCTAAAGATGCAGGTTTTGAAAATTACCTAACTTGCTCAAAGAGGAATTACTGGACACTTAAGTTTCTGTGCATCAATTTGCAGCATCTCTTGTTTCACAGAATGTCAGCAAAGAAAATACAACTGCTAATACTAGATTTGATGAGTAGAATTGGGCATATGGGAGGAACCAAGTCATTTCTATTTGAATTGTCTTCCTGCTGCTTGCACTCTCTATGCATATGCTTCAGTGATAATTTTATGTACTTCAGCAGTTACTGAAAAAAGTACTGAAGCTGTTGTCCATAAAGTAAGACCCATATTTGCCTTGAATGTGCTTAAATATGCAGTCTCAAGCTGCACACATGTGGCTTTTAACCTGTGCTGTTCTAAGGTTCTATTTTATTGATTCACTGCAGAGAGCTGCCAATATGATCCCAGCTCATGATAGTCCCTTGGCTGCTTTGGCATTTGATGCAAGTGGTACTAAACTTGCAACGGCCTCAGAAAAGGTAAGGGAGCTTTTGATTGCCTTGCCAGCAGTGATAAAAATCAGATTTGTCATTAAGTGTTTTAAGTTTAAGTGTGTACAGTTCCATGTGCAAGTGCCAGAAAAGAAGGCTTATGGTTACAATGGGAAATCTAAGTTAAGATCTGTTAATGATATTTGACACAATTTCTATGCTGTGAAATACTGGATAATAAGGTTATTTAAATAAAACATTTTAATCTGGCTGTAATTAGGGCAGTCCTCTGAGTGTTTCTCCCTTTAGTGCAGGATGCTTATTAGGAATCAGTTGTCTTGTTTTGATGCTGTCTTCCTAATGAAAACAAGACAGTTAAAATCCAAACAGAGAGAAGTGCCTCACTAGTCTTTGGCATGTGATGACAAATTGTTCATGTAACGTATATAAATTAGAGAGTCTGAAGCCTCTGCTCTTTGAGTAATAAGCTCAGACTATAAAGGTATAACTGACTGCATCTGATAGAGGCACAAAGACATCCAAGTGACTGCACTTGTGGTACTTGTCTAGTGTGGTTGTTTTCATGATCAGATATGATAAGAAGGGCTGGTTTTGATGCACAGCTTGTTCTCTACATTAGTAGCTCCCACCTCTTGTTTCTGTACTCTTCAAACACATCCTACAAACAAGCTCCATAAATACTTTATGTAGTGTCTGGGGTGCATCACAGCAACGAGTTACCAGCAAAGTGGTTTGCTGCTTCTAGTTGTACTCTGCTCACTAGAGCTAATACACAATGAATGAACTTGAAATGAAAAATGATTTTTTTTCTTTACAGGGGACAGTAATAAGAGTGTTTTCCATTCCAGAGGGACAGAAACTCTTTGAATTCCGAAGGGGAGTGAAGAGGTAAAGTTCAGCTGGTTTAATTACGTGACGCTCATTCCTTATGGTCGATTTCCAGTAGGTTCAGCAATTGAGCTGGCATCCTGATTTTTTGCTTGTTTTCATCTTCATTCATCCCTGCATGTATGCTTAAAACAGTTTCAGCTTGAATGTTTTCCAATTTCATCCCTTTGGACTTGACTATTCTCCAAATCAATCCTGTCAGAATTGTACTCCCTCTTGGCTTTTCAGAATTTATTGGTGAGGGAACTTGTTTAAAGTGGGTCACCTTTTGTAGGATATATTGTATTCTTAGGGCAGCTGGAGGCAGTACATCTAATATTCTCACTCTCTTCTAAATCCTTCTAATGCTGTGGCCATTGATAGCCATTGTGAAATGGTGCTGTGGTTTGTGGTAGCAGTAACTCTGTGGTTCTACTCTACTTTATAGAGGGGTGAGACTGAGTTCAGATTGTTACTAATTGATCCCATATCTAGTAAACATCAGAGTTGAACATCATTAGTCTTATGCTTGGATAGCCTCAAGGAATTATCAGAGAATTCAGAATGCTTATTATTGAAGAGTTTTTTTCTTATTTGCAAGGTAGTGGTGACTTTAGAAATCTGCTTAATTAAGCCAAATGCTTTGACTTCATTGTTTTTCTTCTCTTTTTTCTTTTTTTTCTAGGTGTGTGAGCATCTGTTCATTGGCTTTCAGCATGGATGGCATGTTTCTGTCTGCATCCAGCAACACGGAGACGGTGCATATCTTCAAACTTGAGACTGTGAAAGAAAAGTAGGTTTCAAAGGTGCCTTAGATTTTTCAAGGAAAAGGCTTAAAAGTTGACTGTACTCAACAGGATGAGTTCTCCAAAGTGTGGACAGACTGCCTTTGAACACTTCTGTAAAGTGAAGGGCATAAGAAGTCACTTATGAATCAGCAAATGCAGCTGAGCTGTGTACTGTTCTCCCACTGAGTAGAAAAGGTGTTTTTCTGCCAAAGAGAACTTGGCCATCCTTCACAGAGAGATGTGGAGCAGTTTTAACATTTTCAGTTACATTTGTTTCACCTCCTCTGACATCCATATGGGAAGAGCTATCTCAGAAATGTCTTCCAGCTGCATATAGGGGTCTTTAAAAGGCACCAAGTTGTAAAATGTTCCTATTTGTGATTTGAGAGGACAGTCTTAATTACATTTCAGTGGAAGTTATTGGAAACAATGATTTGCTTAGTGATAAACAGATTAATAAAATCCTGAAGCGTGGCACTTTCCAGTAGATTCTGCTCTTGTATAATGAATGTTATAAAATGCAGTCTTATATGCAGAAGTATCAGTTTACAATCAGACATGCTTAAATAACAGGCTGAGGGTATTGGAGGACACATTTTGTCCTGTAGCATAAATGAAGTGTGTTAGAATTCTGAAGGGTGTTAGTTATTTCTGAAGAGAAACAGCTGCTTAGTATCTTTAAAAAGAAAATGTTTTCAAGTGTTTACACACTTTTCTCTCTAAGGTGAAGGCAAAGTCCATCACTTTTCTCTTCTGACTTGCAGACCTCAGGAAGAGCCTACAACCTGGACAGGTTACTTTGGAAAAGTGCTGATGGCCTCAACGAGCTATCTGCCCTCTCAAGTAACAGAGATGTTCAACCAGGGTAGAGCCTTCGCTACAGTCCGTCTGCCCTTCTGTGGGCACAAAAACATCTGTGCACTTGCCACGTGAGTACAGAGATGGAGCCTGCCCTCCCCACCCTGCTGGGTTGTTTGGGCTCTGCAGAGGCTGCCACTGGAAAACACAACTTCATCTGCAGCAGAGCAGTGGGTCACCTGTGATCGTTCCAGTTCAAGAGCAACATGTCAGAGCTAACACCTCACAGCCCTGGGACAGAAGGAGGAAAGGGCATAAGATTTGGATAGGAATAGCCCATTTCTAAATGTTGTTTAAAATGTCTTCTAAAGATATCTTTTAATGAAACAAGACTATTGAGAACAGACCCGTGGGCTTTTATGGCATTTGCTTCCATTAGTGCTGTGGGGAGTGATGGTGTATGTTGTTAGTGAATTGCAAAATTAGGCAATCCAGCCTAACCATTAAAGAAGTCTTTGAAAGCAAGTTCATATAATTCTTGTCTCTGAAACAGCGTAGCATTCATTAAAGTTAATTTTGAGGACTAAATCTAATCTTTTATGCTGTCTTCCTCAGAGGCAGGTCCCATTTGGCACAGCTACCAAAGCAATAAGATGAGCAATAGTAAACTTATTTTGTGGGGGTTTTATAGTTTTTATGCTAAATTGACTTCATGTCTGTACTCTTACTCCTCTGATCTCAAAGCACCCTTTAAGCAGTAATTAAGCTTTGTAACATTTCTCAAATAAGTAAATCCTTCCCGTTAGAATATTTGTCTCTGGAGTTGCACAAAGCTTGATAACAGGATGGTAACTTTCGAATCTGTTTTACTGAGTTATATGTAATTGCTTGATTCCTGTTAGCCCCCAAATGTGGTTATGCCGTAATTTTTTTACACACAGTGCTTTTCCGGGTGCTCTAACTGTTAACAGCATTCCCTGTCTAAGAGAAAAAGTGTGGAAAATAATGCCTTAAAGTCATAGAATCATTTAGGTTGGAAAAACTCTCTAAGATCGAGTCCAACCGTTAAATCAGGGGAAGGGAAGAAAGCGTGTATATTATTTAATAGTCTGTTATTTAATAGTCTGTTATTTAATAGTCTGTTATTTAATAACCTCTCCTCTAAACCTTTCTAGAATCCAGAAAATCCCTCGTTTGCTGGTGGGAGCTGCTGATGGGTATCTCTACATGTACAACCTAGACCCCCAGGAGGGAGGCGAGTGCACGCTAATGAAGCAGCACAAGTAAGTCCACATTAGCTGAGAACTGTTCTATTTTATTTCTTCTCAAAATCCAGTTTGTTCTCAAACTTAGCTCTGTTCTGAAAAAGTCTGACTTAGAACAGCTCATTTCTTCAAACTAATCTCTTTCCAGACCTCTGACATGAATGAGTAACTTCAGAATCCCCCTGAGCCTTCCTTTCAGATATCCACTACACCAAGCACCGCTTTACCAGCAGAAACTTAACGCTGTCCCAGTGCAGGGAGGGATCAATCGCTGTTCTCTCTGTGCTCCTGTTTCCTCTTGGCACTTTGAGTTGAGTTACTTAAACAAGAATTTGAAACGAGTGACACCGTCCTCTTCATCAATAAATGAAGTGGTTACAAACATGAGAAAGATCTTACTCTGACTTCACAGAGGGGAAACTGGCCTATGAAATTATCCCTGTTCTCTCTCTGCTGGTGTCCTTATTAAACTTCCTTGCATATAGGCCAGGCAGCTGATGTTCTGTAATAGTACTGTAGAGCACTTAGAGAAATAGGACAATGCACTGTTTTCCAACAAGGGTTGGCAGGAAAAGCTAGGGTAATACAGTCAAATTACTTGATCAATCATAGAATTAAAGATAATAACTCGTGATGATAATTCAGGTTTGCAGCTTTGGTCAACCTACAGTTATGGTCAAAAATCATACATTTTTCTGAGCATTTGAAGGCACGACCTCTGGTTAGAGATGAAGTGAAGCCTCATAGAGGGAAGCTTGTATCAAGTTGTTAATCTTTGAAACACTCTAATACTTTCTCTAGAGGCTTTTCTAGTATCTGTGTATGAAGAAACCACCTCTGTTGTGGACAGAGCTCAAGACAATCTACAATACTGCTGATTGGAATGGGGTTTTTTAATCATGCAGTCTTATTTTGAGTCTTCTTTTCCTATTATGAGCTGCTAGGATTTAGATCCTGATGCTGTGTCAGAAGCAAACATGATGCTGATGAGTCTTCAGCAAAATACCGAGTGTTGTCAGGTGCCTTCTTGCCAGGCCTCTGGAATGGAGAGACCGAGTTCCTCCTGTTGCATTTCTCTATACACTATTCTTGCACATCAGATGGAATATTTTCCTGTAGCTGCCAGCTCAAGCTGCCTTGTGCCCAGGCAGGTCACCTCTCCAGCTAACCCCTCTCTCCCTGGCAGGCTCGATGGCAGCATGGAGCCCGCCAACGAAATTCTGGAGTCTGCATCCCACGACCGGCCGTTGGTAGCGCAGACGTACAGTGCCGCTGTGACTAAAGGTACATATGTGCCTTCCTCACCCACCAGGCATGGTAAGGAGAAGGCTGGGAATGGGGCAGGGAGCACCTCTGCCTGTTGCTTCCTTCTAGATGGCTGCGTGAGCTGGTCCACGTCCGCACCGAGCTTTGCGTAACCGCGCGTGCGAGGTGGAGCCTTGGTGAGCAGTAGGAGAAGAGCACTCGTGGTGTGCAGTAGCTTTCTGTAGATGGATCGCTTGTCTTTGCTGCTTTCTGGGTAGAGTTTTGTCTGGAGTCGTGGTTGATTGCTGTAGTGATAGTTTCAGTACTTGCCACATGGTTCTTGAGGCAGTTCTGCACCCAGACCTTGTGCAAAGCATCTGAATTACAGCCCTAGTCCCTTTTTAAATTTTTTTTTTTTTACTCAAGGTTGATAAATGCTGCAGTTGTTCCTTTATGGGAACAGCGACCTTTTAGCCTGATTCGCTGTTCTGTTAAATCAAGAGGATGAGAACTTGGTTAATGCTGCAGCTCTCCAAGTCAGTGGAGCTTTTGCCACGTCGGGCACCCGGGTTAGTGCCTCGCTGCAAAGGGAGAAGAGTCAGGACACATCATGTCTGTACTGCACTGCATCAGTGGAGACTGAAAACATCAGCCTGCCCAAAGCTCCAGTATGCGCTGCACACACACAGTTTAATTTTGATCATGAACTGCTCTTGGCTTTGGAGAAACACAGTCATGAAACAGAGTCATGATAAAAACAAACATAGGGTGGCAGTGAAACTATTTCAAGTAATGCCTGGTACTTCAGCTCTACGCATTCACTCTGGATCCAAGCCTTAGTTTGTTGCTGCTGATTCCCCAACTCCTTATTCCTTTCTCTCCAGCCTATACGGATGACCTGGGTGCTGTGGGTGGAGCTTGCCTGGAAGATGAAACCAACTCACTTCGATTGGACGAAGACAGTGAGCATCCCCCCATGATCCTTCGGACAGACTAAGCTTGGACCTGTGAACTCACTCCTGAAGCAGAGAACACTGGCTTGATGTTTCTTGAGGAATCTCGTGTTATGCTGCTATGAACTTTGACATGAGTTGGGAGAGAGGATGACAGACTCTTACAGTTTTAAGTCGTAGCTGTAGTTCTAATTCTATACAATTGGAAAAATATATGGTTTTCAATTCAGTGGCTTTTAATCTTGCTTATCTATTTTAGCTGTGTTTATTTTTTTTTGTTGCCAAAACCTGCTGTTTGTGCAGCCCTCAGAGCCTACTTAGCTTTGCATGCGTTCATGTGCCAAGCAAGCATAAGAGGGGGAGAGAGAGAGAGAAGCCACTTTATAACAAACTCAAGTTTGTATTTTTTTTATATATGTATATAATATTTAGCCTATATAAGGAAGGAGTAGAGAAGTGGTTCTGGAAGCTGAGACTAGTTCTGCACTGACAAAGGTCCAAATGGTTTCCTGTGCATGGGCTTGCAGGCATACCTAGTGACTGACATGCAACCTTCCAAATGCAATGGCCTGTTTTTTTGGGTTCTCCCTTCCCTTTCCTGGACCATTTTGTTAATTAAAATTCCTTCTGAATGTTGTGTATTTGTGGGACTGTTCTGTTTGTTGGGATGGAAAACTGGAGGTGTTTCCCTGCGTAAGGATATAGAGTATAGAAAGTGCCTTTACAGGGGAGGAAAGGAATTGCTGCAGGAAGAAAAGCTAGAATTGAGGGAAGGGTTGTTAGAGAATCTTGTCTGTACACCTTTGGTACTTGGGTGTCTGTAGCCTGTAGTGGCTGATGAGCTTGTGGGTTTTGGAGAAAAGACTTGGAATGCACTTTCTTTCTTTCCTGTAGATTGTCCTGTTTTCTTGGCAGTGTAGCAATAACCCTTTTTTATACTTTTTTAAATTATCCAAAGCAAGGATTCTGTCAGGCTGGAGGGAAGTCCCTGTAGAGTTTGGCAGCCCCACTCTATAATAAACAGCCTTAAGGTTTCCTGCTGGAAGGCTCTCAATTCCTGCTTCTTCTCAATCTGGGGCTGAGTGTACTGCTCTAATAGGGAAAGTTCTTGATTTTTTTTTTTTTCAGATACTGATGTAAATATAAATGATTTTGAAAATTTAATTTACTTCTGGGTTCTCTACTGCTGCATAGCAATGCTTTGCGTTTCTTTCTGGTTTTTTTTCGTTTCCCCACTCATCAGAGTACCTCTTATGATGCACTCAAGGACTGGTGGTTTCTTTGGCAGTTTTGGAATAAATCCTTAACTGCCCTGACACTATCTAGGGCTTTCCAAGGCTGAGCAGTGCTGCAGACTATTTTTAGGGTTGTAATGTGCCTTCTCTTAAGTCTTGGATAACAGTTATTGAGCAAGTGATTAGTGAAGTACTTGGTGAGTGTTACTTCCCTTTGCCAAAACGAGCCTGCTTTGCCTTCTGTGTAGCAATGTGGGTTGTTTCCTTTCCCTCTACTGACTGCTTGCAAAGAAGTAAATATAAAAAGAGGCAAGAAAATTGCAGATCTTGAGAGGAGGACAGAGGCTGAGTGTTCCAGCTATGTGTGAACTCCCTACCACAACCAGGCAGTGATGTTCTTTTAGGATTTGGTACCACAAACAAGTCTTCTCTGGAGCAGTAGCAGGCAGTGGGCTCTGTCCCCAAAGCCCTGTGTGGGCAGGTGGGCTTCCCCTGCCTCTACAAGTACAAAGAAGGTGGTAGCCCCTGCCAGGAGAGCTCTGTCAGGGAGGCTGCTGTGAGTCCGTGTCAGTGGAAGGTGTTTGTACACGAGCGTGCGTGGGAGAGAAGGGTTCAGGCTCGTTTATTCACTGCAAACCCTTGACTGTGCTAAGTAATGGGTTGGAGTGGCTTGTGGTGTCCTCTCCAGAACCCAGCACGTTCACAGCAAACCCCTGAGTCATGCTGAAATCTTGCTTAGGCTCTTGACTTTAAGGTCTGGCTGACAGCTCAATTCCATGGTCTGCAGTTATTTATTTTGTTTTCTGCTTTACTGCTCTCAGCTTTGCTGTGATGTTCCGAGCTGCAGAGTGAAATACAAGTCTCGAAGTGAATATAAGCTCAGTGAGCTTTGCTGGCAAACTGAACCACCCGGGAGATGTCTGCTCATTCCAGACTAGAGCTGGTTAACATTCCTGATAACATCCTTGGAGGCTTGGCCTGGACTCCACAAGCACAGTTAGCAGTAAACATGCACCAGCAACACAGGTCTGCTTAGCACACAAGTTTTACAACTCTTGAGTGTAACAAAGGCCATGTTACACCCCTAAATGTAATTACTAACTTCACTGTTAAAAACGGAGAACATTAATTGTACTAATTTTATTCCCTTCTTCATTTTCATACCTTATTTTCCACAGGTGAGTTGGAGATTCCATATTCACTGTATTTATGTCTTCCATATGCTGTAGTGTGTTCCTGCTCCTGAGCCACACACTGTGGAATTGCTGTGCCCTACTTGATTCACTCTTAAATAGAAGCTGAAAGCCAGTTAAAGTATCTTCTTGCTGTTGTAACTGGGAAAATCTTTTTATAAAGCAAAAATATTAACGTTCTGAGGTTAGTGACCAGCTGGTAGGGTGGAGCAGGTTGTTTCTGGTCCCTGCTGGCTGTGTATTTAATAGTGGTGACAGTAGTTTGTGTTAAGTTCATTGCATGAGGATATAAACTTTTTCTCAGATAAAATATGACTGATGTAATTTCCCTGTGATGGCCTTAGGCCCTCAGTAACCACCCTGTTGTGGTATGCTACCAAAGTTAGAAGCCTTTCAGGTTGGGGGTTTATCCCAGTGACACAAAGATGTGTTTCTATTTTTTTTTTTCCTTTAAACATAACCAGAAATGCTGTTTGCAGCTGCATCCTCATCTGAGTGTGGAGCATGTGATTGCACTGGTGTTCTCTGTGAATCAGGTGGTGTCTAAACATTTCTGTTCTGATGCTCTGACAGACCCAGGGTAAGCCAAGGGGGCTCTGGCCCTGTGCTGTGGCCGTGAGCTCCTGGTCACAGGATGTGGGAACACCTGTGCAGCCCCTCTCAGTTCAGACTGACCTTCCTTGGAAGGACAGTCAGTGTTCGTTCTGTACAGTCTGTCTCTCTCTCCGTATGGGCTGCACTTCTTGATAGCTTTTAACTCAGTGGAGGGTTGAGGCAGAGAACTGAAACAACCAAAGCTGGGGAGGGGGGAACACTGAAAAACTTGGAATCCTAAACTCAGGTCTTAGCTTGCAGTGGGATCAGTTCCCAGTGAGTACCGTAGGGAAGGAGCCGTTTCTCTTGATGTGCAAATGGGCAGCGAGTGCAGGTCCTCGGCTGCTGTCTCGACATCTGTCTGTTTACTCTGTATTTCAAGTTCTGAGGCAGAAAGCTTTTATCTGCCCTGGTCTCTTCTTATGTCACTGTTTCCAAAATACATGTGATAGATATGAATCTAGCAGTTAAAAGGCAGGGCCTGGCAAAGGAGGAGAAGGAAGTAGAGAGCATCAAGAGGTTGGTAAAAGCTGTTTGTTCTGATGCCCTGTTGAACAAGGCATTGGCACGAGTGCTCCCTCTGGGATCAGGTGTGTGCTTGTACCTTGCTGCTCTGGGTCCTGCACGGCGAGTTTCTTGGCTCTGTGTTTTGCAGAGGGTGGGGCTAGAGGTGGTGGCTTTTCAAGTCCGCCTGTATGCAAATAAATACCTGAGAAGACCTTTAATGCAGTGACAGGTGTCTGCACGGAGGAAACTCAGTCTGACCTGTGTGGAATAGTGAAAAGGGAGGAGTGAGCAGAGGAGCCCCGGGCTGGGTGAGCGGGTTAGCGCCGAGCCCGAGCACAGCACTCTCTGTTAGGTCCCATGCTGTGCTTTCTTGGCTCCAATAATGGCTTTAGCACCAACCAGCATGCAGTAGGACAGTAGCATTTCTTTCCCTGTGGGTTGCTGAGCTGTTCAGTATCCCACTGGCGTGTGCAGATGCTCTGCTGCTCTTTGCAGAGCGACAGGAGTCTTTGTCCAAAGCATTGGTGGGGATTAATCACTGCAGAGGTCTGGGAAGTTTTATTCCGTGCTCCAGCTGTCCTGGCTAACAGTCAACTTTATTTAACCTGTTAATATCTGAGAGCAAGGCCTGAGTGTCTTCTCCACATGTGCAGAGCAGGCCTTTCTTTTCCTGGAATCTGCTGGCCTGTGAAAGGCTTGCAGTGAAGAAAGCATGGCTCTGACTGTAAATAAATCCTTTCAGATTCCAGTTGTACAACCAAAGGAATTTAGCAAATTCCTATTTTTCTAATCATGACATGCCTTCATTTTAAAGCTCTTCCGACTGGCAAATCTCATCTCACACTGCTTTGAAAATAACGGGCGAGAAGTTGTAGTTCTGCCTTGCAAACAGCTGCCGTTGTGCTCGTTACAGGTGTCAGTGCTGTGGCTTTGGCCATGCGACCGCAGGGACCCTGCATGTGTCCGACTCAGGAGTGGGGAGTTCTCCCTAAACCTGTAGCTCTGGGTTTCTGTGGGACGTTGACTCAGCCCTAGGTCTACCTGGATCTATTTGCTCTTGCATTTGCTTCCTTACCTGGAGAAAACCCTGCATCCTGCAGTGCTCACTGACTGTTTGGTATCTGTGTCGATAAGTGGAAAAATCTGTTTTAACATTCCACCTCACCAAGTGTCTGGCTCTCACTGCTAGCCCGTCGCTCTTTGTAATTTTATAACTGCCTAAGAAATTAAATCTGTGTTGTGATAAGTATTCTGTGTCTTCTTCCTTTTGTTTGCTACTTGGAGATGGGGCCGGATAAGATCAGGGTGACGCTACGTGGCCCAAACCCAAACAGCAGCAGTTCTGAGCCCTCGGTCTCGGCTGTGCTTTGTAGCTGCTCTCCACAGACACTGTCAGCTTGGGCTTTGCAGGGGCTGGGAAAGGACAAGCTGACTTTTTCTTGGCACATTTTGCTTGCAAATGTAATTTTCCCTCTTGTTCCTCCTTAAAGCCGCTCTTCCCAGGACTTGCATTTGTGTATTTTTCTCCTGCTGCTCAGGTGAGTTCCTTCACTGCCTTTATTCCTTTTTTACACGGGATGCATCTCAAGCAGTACTTTCATACCCAGCCCACTCCCTGTGCTGTCGCTCCAGGCTTGTTGCTTCTCGCATTCAAGCCCTGGAGGGAGATGTGGAGCGAGCCCATGCAGATGGGAGAGGAGGCATCTCATACTTCTGTATCCTTCCTCCTGCAAAGCAGCGACAAGAGCTTTGATCGGGGTGGACAAGAGGAGCAAAAGCCTTCCTGCTCTTGCTAGCAGTGTTGGAGCGTGCTAGGATGAGATGAGGGTGAGACTCTCCCTGTTCTGCTGCGTGGCTGTTTCATGGCCAGGCCTCGGCTGAGGAGCTGCAGGCGCCTCCTCCCCTGATCCAGCTCTGGAGGGCAATGCTGCCCTGTCGCTGCTGCTTTGTGCCTCCCTTTGCTCCAGGCAAAACAGGCTGTGTTAGCTCAGATGTGTCTCTAAACTGTTCACTCGGCTGCTGGTGATGTTTCCCTGTCTCCTGCCTGGAGCAAACTGAAGATCTGAGGGAAGCTGCTGGTGGATTCAGGAAGTGGCAGTGACTTCCATCTGCCGTGGTGATGCCAACAACTCCTCTGTCCCCTGTGTCCCAGGTGGATAGAGTCATCCAGACCCACTGATGCTTTGGGAGGTCCAACAGCCCCTCTGCTCCTGCTCTAGGGGAGAAAAGCAGAATATTCTCCAGTAAGCATGGGAAAATTGTGAACAGTGGGCCATACCTAGCCCTGAAATAGGCAGCCGTGGTTGCCTTCAGATCAGCAGTTTCACGTCTGTCTGCTGGCACTGAGTTTGGCCCACTGAGCATGAATTTCCAGGGAAGGGACTGAGCAATCCCATCTCCAATTATTTATCTCATTCCAGGGGTAAACATGGACTTGTGCCTGTGTTCCTTCCTGATATGCTTTCTCTTGGTACTCAGTGGGCTTTTGGGTTTAGCTGTGATGATCTGTCCAGTGGTCAGGCCCTGGGGCCCTTCACTACACAGAACTTGAGTCCAAGATGGAATAACTGAGTAGAAGCACAGTCCTGGTGTGAACAGCTTCACTTGGGCTGTGGCTGAGCTGAGCACACTGCTGGGAGCAGAGCAAGGAGTGAGGAACTGGGCAGAGCAGCTCACACAGCCCCTGGCCTGGCTGGTTTGCCAGGTGAGTGCAGCATCACTCATTTTCAGAGCCAGTGGGCAGAAAGGAGGTGCTGGGGCCATACAGCGGGTCCAGCAGCCAGAGGTGAGTGCCAGCACCACTCTGATCCTGCCCAGGCTTGGGAGCAGCTCGTCCCTCTCTGCAGCACCCACTCTCCGCTGGTGCCTGAGCCCTCGCCTCTCCCGTGCCACATCCATCCCACACGAGTCTTAGACAGGCCCTTGGCAGAGGCTTTTTTGGTTAATTAATGATGCACTAATGTGAGCTAATGAGGGCGTTGTGCCCAGCTTGCTGGAGCTGAGGACAGCTGATGCTGGCTCCTCCAGCACTGGGTTATGTTTTGGGTTGGGGTTTGTAGCAGAGAGTTTTACTAAGTTACAGGTTATAATGAAGGCTTTGGAGATTGCTGTGTCTGGGTAAGTCCATGAAGTAAGCCAGAGGATTTTGGCAGTACTTTGATGTTTTGGATCCTGTTTTGCAGGGGCAAGGAAGGCCCTGGGAGAGATTCGTTTCTCCGTAAGTGTAGTCCAGAGCTGGGGAGCACCAAGGGATGCAGGGGCACAGATCCACTTTGTCCATGTGATCAGAGCCACCTTGGCCACACGGTGGGTACAGAGTCACTTTTGGGTGCCAGTCTGGTGTGTACCTTCTCAGCATCTCCCTTGTCACTGCTGTCCCCTCCTCCCTGCTTGGGGCAGGCTGGTGACACTGGCAAAGCCCTTCTGGGCATGTCAGCCACTGCTCCTCAGCAGCTGCAGATCAGGGCTGATAATTTATTTTATCTGTGGAGGGCAGGCAGAGGGATGGGCCCGTGGCTGGTGAAGGGAAGGCTGCTGGGGACCAGCAGTGGGGGGGCTGTGCTCTGCTGTTGTGCAGCTGCTGGATGGAGGTGCAGGGCCCTGGGGCCACCGAGTGTCCCTGCCCCTTCCCCAAGACCATCCCAGCCTTCTGTCCCCAGAGCACCCCTGTTCTTTCTTCCCTTCCCTGGCACCACACCAATCTTCTTTTCCTGGAACACCCATGTTCTTTCCTTTCCTTTCTGGGAGTATCCCTGCTCCTTCCCTGGGAGCATCCCAGCCTTTTCTCCTCCAGAGCATCCCTGCATGTTCCTTAGCAGCATCCCAGTCTTTTTCCTCCCATAACCTCCCTGCTCTTTTGCTGGCAGCATCCCAGCCTTTTCCCCTTGGTGCATCCATGCTCCTTCCCTTGTTTACTCCCGTAAAATCCCTCATCCACTTCTTCAGCAGCTCTCTGCAGCACCTTCCGTGCGTGCTGAGGGCATCTGCCTTGCACTTGTGCTTCTTGACCCAGAGCAGAACATGAGGGGGGGAAAATACTGGTCTGTGTTTGCCTTCACCCAGCCCCTGAGCCAAAACTGCTGGGGGAGGCAGAGGGTGCTTGGCTGCTGTGTGTGCCACCAGCTCCTGCCTGGAGCTTGATCCAGCCGTGCTGGGATGAGGGGACTGTGGTGGGGCCAGAGCAGAGCGGGTCTGGCTTTAGCCGTGTGGCTGTGCCGCTGCTGTGCTGTGTTTTCCTGAGCAGATAATACTGCAGCTTTTGGAACTGAGCCCAAAAATCGAGTTCTGCCAGGGGAGGGCAAAGCTCTGGGCTTCACCTGGCCCCACAGCCTCTGCTGTTGGCTGCAGCAGGGCTGGTGTGAAGGGAAATACAAACCCCCGGCTGTGTCCCCTCCCTCTGCACCATCGGGGCACAGGGGTCTCTGCTCCAGATGTCCCCCTGCTCTCTATGGGCACCAAGCACAGTGAAATCGTGCAGAGCATCTCTCCTCTCCTCACCCAAAAGCACTTTTGGAAATGAAAGCGGCGAGACAGAGCCGGGGACGTTATCTCACCCCTTTTTAGCGTTTCAGATAGGAAACAGCCTTTCATCTCTCCCAGGGCGAAAAGGCAATTTGCATTTCAAGAGCTCAGGACGAAGCCTTTTCTCTTTACCATCCGAAATTCGTTATTAAAAGTCTATTTGGAAACAAAACAACACATGCACGGGAAGATGGCCTCTGCAGGCTCAAATTAACTGCTCCTGTCATCCTTGATTTCCCTGGCTGCTGCTGGAAGATGCGGGATCGAGGAGGAAGTACGGGCACTGCTGGAGATGTGAGTGGAGCAAACCTGTGAGCTCCTCGGTGTGGCTGGAGCTGCGCCGGGGCTTGGGGGTCTCCCCTGGGAACTGGGGGGCTTTGCACCCCCCTGCCCTGCACAAGCTTGGCTCAGACAGGTCCATTCCCTGAGGATAACTCCAGACCCACCTCCCTGCAAACCCTGCTTTCTTCCAGCTCCCGCACTCACCCTGGACTGGGACCTCAGCCTGGCTCCAGCAACCCAATCCTGCCTAATAAAAAGCCTCTGCCAGCCTGGAGCTTGGCTGGGGCTTGCTGGGCGCTGGTGCTTTGTTTTCTCAGCTGCTGCCTCTGCCCTCACTGCTGCCACTTACTGATATTGGAGTTTGCATTAGCAGGTGCAACTCTGGGATATTCAATTACCTATAAAGAGCTGTAGCAACGCAAGACATTGCTGGAGGCATAAAGGCTGTTGGTTTCAGGGTTTTTTCCTTGGTTTTGGGTATTTTGTTTTGGTTTTTACCTTGCATTAAAAGGAGACGTGAGGATGGGTAAAGTGGTGTTGCCTAAATAGAAAACATAAGTAAAAAGTGGATTAAAGAGAGGGAGAAATAAATAAATAATCCTGTTTATGAAATGAAACTGCTGGGTAGAAAAAAAAAAAAAGATCTCCGTGAAGAAAGCAGCTCCCTGGGCTATTTTTAGCTCTTTTGTTTCTCCCCCCCTTTCCACCCCCACCCTCCTCTCACAGTCTGAGGGTTTGGTGCATGTCAGTCCTGCTGTTCTCCCTCACCTCCTGAGTGCCAGGTGATGTGCTCTTTTCTTATTTTCTTTTTTTTTTCTCTTCCCTCTCCTTTTTTTGCATCTTATTTATAGCGTGGAGGTGGGGGAAGGGCAGCAGCATCAGGAGAGGCCGCGCAGGCATCGCCCTCAGCCCTGGCTGGGGAAAGGAGGGGGCAGCAGGGGCTGAGCCTCTCCTGCAGCAGCCAGGGCTGCACATGGGCCCTCCCTCTGCTCCTCAGCAGCTTCAGGAGCTGCTGTAACCCCCTCGGAGCTCCCTTTGCCTGGATCCCAGGTGGCTGCAGTTCCAGGGCAGGGGCCACGTTTGGTGTCTTCTCTCAGCTCTTGCACCAGTGGGGCTGGAGGAGCTCTGGATTTCCATCAACTCTTCCTCCTTCTAAGCACCATCATTCCTAAACCCATCCGAGCAAAGCTCTCCACTACCCAAAGGCACTCAGCCCTGCAACCTTCCCCTTCCCCAGCCATCCGTCCCAACTCCCACATCTCCCATCACATCCCTCCCGGATGCTGCTGCTGCCCCAAGAGCCCTCTCCCCTCATCTCCTCTGCCACCCGCTCCCCCCTCACTGAGCATCCTCGTGGGCTCCCATCTTTGTGCCACGATGGAAGAAATACATAATTCCTTTATTATTCAATTAGGAATTTAACACACAATCAGGTGATCGCTTTAAGAGGATTTCCTATAAGGCAGGATTTGAATAACGGGGCTATGAGTAATATATTCCCTTAACTGGTTTATTCCTTTATCAGATTTTTTTTCCCCCTAAGCACTTTAATGCATTTACTTTCCCATTGTCGACACTTTTCTCCGCACTCTTCCTCCCTCCCCGAGCTTATGCAAATCCCCCGTAAGGCGTTTAATGCGCCGTGTGTGTCAATAGTGCCCAAATCTTCGCGACAGCATTAGGCTTCATGCATGCCCCGGCTGATTAAGAGGGGTGGTGGGGCCTGGCCGCCCAAACCCCCTTCCAACCCCCTCCGAGGGGCCAGCAAAGGGGCCCCTGTGCTGGGAGCTGCATTTTTCCAGAGAAAAGGCTGGAGCTGAAAGTAGCTTTTCTTTTGCAGGGCGGGCCATGAACGGGGAGCGCGAGGCTGACCCGTCCGCCGCGGTTTGCTGCCCTGTCGCTCGGCTCTCGGGGTGCGTGGAGGTGTTCTCTGGGCAGGGGGTGGCTTCGGGTGGGAGGCGAGCAGAGAAGGAAGGGGAAGGTGGCAAAATAACCCCTGAGCCAGGGTCAGCGTTGATTTGTGCGCACACAGTGGATGTGTAGGATCCTGTGTGGCCGCGGGTGCTCGGCGTGCATCGTCCCTGGGTGCCCGGCTGCCCGCTGCAGCCCTGTGGGAACGGCTTGGGCATCACTGGCAGGAAAAGCAGGGGTTTTCCAGCTTTTTGTGGGCTGAGGTCGGCTCGCCCTCACCGTGCTGCCTGACCTCCCTCGTGCCGTGGGTTTGCTTTCCCTGGGGCAGCCTCTGGGCCTTGTTTTGGGGGTTCAGAGACATGGGGTGTGATGCACCCGGTGACAGGGGGACAAGCCTGGAGGCCCAGCGCAAGGGGACGTATTTGCCCTGCTCACCTTGGTGGGATGTTTGCTTTGAAACCTACAGACAGTGCTGGGACACTGGGGAAGGGGAGCCTGGGGAGGAGGGCAGCAGCGATGACAGGAATAGCAGAAAAGATTGGCCTGTAATTCCTGGTTTTCCCACTGCCTGAGGGTTTTGTGGCTGCTGGCGAGGCTCTTTGTGAGCACAGCATGGGGGAAAACACCTCCTCCAAGGGTAACTGTGACCATTTTCTCCTTCCAGAGAGAAATCTCTCTCACCCTGTGTCTGTAAATAGCCCGGTGAGCGGGAGGGAGCTGAACCGGCCCTTCCCGGCGTTGTTTCCTCTACGCCCACCACTGATTGTCTCCTTTTTTTATCCCATCCTGCCACTCTGCCTGTGCGTGCAGCAATTATGCAAAGTTGCAATCAAGGAGCTGAATTAGGAGCTCATCTTGGATTAATTAGTGATGGATGCAAATCTGTTCCAACAAAGAGGAGCGAGGGGAATGCAAAGGCCATGGGTATCCTCCCAGGGTTTCTCCAGCTCTCCCAGGCTGGTTTGAGGGCAGGAGGGATGCAGAGTAATGCCTTGCAGGAGAATTGGGGCATCCACGTGAAAGAATTTGGTTCTTGGCCTTGGGACGAGGCTTGGGTTCCCCAAAGCTGATGCTCAGCTCAGCCCCTGCATCTCCCTGGAGGTTTTAAACCCAGACCTTTCTGCTTAGAGCATCTCCTCCCACCCCAGCCTTGCTGCAAAGCTTGGGGAAAAACCAGTTAATCCCTGCGGCCTCCAGCGCTGAGCACCTGCCAGCACTGGGGATTTCTGTTCGCCTGCAATCGGATTGTGACAAACCCCTCCACTTGCACTGAACAAATTCTCTGGCTACTCCCCGCTCCTTGCAGGCCCCAGTAATCCCCCACGTGTGACTCTGGCCAAGAGGCAACATCCCTGATTAATCCCCACCATCTCCGTGCAAAGCCACTGCTGCCAGGGATGCTCCTGGTGCTGGCACGACACGCTGGGCCAGCGTTGGGAGCGGGCCCCGGGGAAGGATGCAAAGGATGCAATGCTATTTAAAGGAGCTTTTCCAAGAGGGGCTTGAGAATGGCCTCCTCTTCCCGTGAAGCGGAAAAGATGGATGCGCAACGCTCCCGGGAGCACTGAGCGAGGGGGTGTGGGAAGGGGGGTGCAGATGTTTCGTCCCTTTGCCTGCCCCCCCTCAGTGTCACCCACCCCAGTTGGTGCAGAGGGGACCCCCACTGGGCCTGGAATAACCAGGGCAGCCTGGCAGGGTGAGCACGGCTTGGTTAAGGAGCTCCTTAGCCAAGGGGTGGCTCGTGGCTGTGCCCACAGGGATGGGGACAGTAGAGACAGCCCCTTCCCGTGGCCCCCAAGGGTTTAAAGCCTTGGCTTGAGGTTTTTGGTGTGCAGACAACTGAAAGGTGTCTCCTTCCTCTCCCCTCTGCAACAGCAATGATTAATAAAACCTGACTCGTCTGGAAGGGCAAGGAAAAAAACAACAACACAGGACATTTCTGGAGATCGTCCTAATCCAGCATCTCGGAGCCAAATGAATCAGCAGCTTCTTATTCTGCCGGCAGGATTAGTCAATGTTCATCCAGGCTCCTGGGAAGTGAGGTGAGGTTCTGCATAGCAAGGAGCCGTGGCAAGGTGGCCACAGGGTGTTGGCTGGTTCATGGAGCCAAGCAAATCCCTTCTTGTAATCCTGCAAACGCTGTTGGGATGCACCCCTCGTGCTGGGAGCCATGGGACAGCAGGGAGAGGCAGGAGAGAGGGGGAAGGAAAAGATGCCTCTAAAAATCTGCAGTGTGGGATGAGGCTGTTGGATGTGGGGTGCAGGGGCAAGGCTCCGGGCTGGGGCTGTGTGTAAGGGATGTCCCTCATGCCACAGGGACCAGGAGGCCTGGGACCAAGAGCACCATGCCTGGCTGGTTTTCCTGGCTGTTAAAGTGGGTCAAGCAGAAACCCAAGGAGCATCTGAGCTCACCAACCTTGAGCCAACTATGTGGAAGCTGAATTATTCAGGGCCAGCTTTAAAAATTGAAGAGCCCAGCAAAACACCAGGAGAGCCCAGCCCATGGGACCCCCATACCCTTGTCAGGCAAAGGCAGCTCAGCCTGCACATGCTTAGGGAGCACCTTGGGCATTTTGGGAGCGGAGGGCGGGGACAGTGTTGTTTGTGTCTAACACTGCCCTTGTGAATCAAGAAAGCAGAGAAAGCAGCCAGAGAAGTTCACCCTGATGGAATCATCTCCCTGTGTTCTCTGTAGCTCTCCAAGCTGTAGCAGTTTCCTCAGGTATCCCAGCATGGCTCTGTCACACCCATAGCAAGAGTAGTTGAAAGGGAACCCCCCCCTTGTCCCCTGAAATGGGGATCTCTTGATCGTGTGATTTTTAGAGAGGATGCCAAAACTCAGGGGCTTGATCTTTGCCACCAGGTGTTTGCTTGCGGCATCTCCCCGCGGCTCGGAGAGCACCACATCCATTTGGGAGCCGAGATGCTCCCCTCAGCTTGGTTGTCTTTAAAGGACCACCCCTGGTTCTATTCCTGGGGCTTTGGAATGGGGAGAACTGGCTCCTGGGGGGAATCCCTGCGGTGAGTAATGCTGCCTGGCGAGCGCCGGGAAAAGGCGGGCGCACATGTGCTTCAGCTCATCCTGCTCTTTTCGTGGAGCATTCTCACTGTCTGGGTGCCAACCAGTGGCAGACACGGCCAGGGAACCCCCACCACACTCACCCCCGTTTTTTTTACATTTCCATGGTTCCTGGAAGAGACTGATGGAGTCTGGTGTAGAGCAAGGGGTTGTACCCCAAGGGGAGTGAGGTGCTTTGAGATTTTACAGTGACACTATGAAATCAGAGTTGAACAAACCCGCCAAAGCTAACGGCCCAAAAAATCCCCCTTTGCACCAGAGGGCTGAGCTGTGCAGGTGCTCAGCCCAGAGGGGAGCAGGGAAGGCTGAGCCCCGGCCCCAGGCCGTGCTTGGCACAGCAGTCAGGTGCGCTTTGAGCCAAACTCCGGCTGTTTCAGCCAAGGAGAAAAGATGGAAATTTCCACCTGGCCTGTTTTCTTCCCTGTGATGGATCTGCAGGAGACCCTTTTCTCAGCCCTGCTGCTGGCAGAAGGGTGGCTGAGGCAGCACAGGCGCTTGTGTTTCTAATTTCCTCTGGCAGCAGCAGCAGCAGCAGCAGCAGCAGCAGCAGCGCATCCCCCAGCCCCATGCACTGATTTACACAGCGCAGCATTTATTGACTGCCAGGAGATTGTAATTCACAGCCCGGCGCGATGCAGGGATGGTTCCTCTCCTCCTTCCCGCTGCTCCATCCTCACACGCTCCAGGGAGGAGAGCCCAGCAAAGGCTGATCCCCCAGGGCCCTCACCCAGTTCTGTGGGAGAGGGCACCTACTGAGTCCCCTCTCTGAGCCTTGCTGCTCCTGGAGAAAACCCCATAGCATCAGATCCCAGTGGTGGAGCCTGCAGCCTGGGCCAGCTCACCCAGCCCAGGACGGGTGGGGACACCAACGGGGTCCCTGCTTGCATCACCTGCCTTGGGGACACAGATATCCACATTGCCCCATGCTGCTGGTTCCCTTCCTCCTCTGTTTCCACCGCCTGGTTATGCAGGGGAGCAAAGACCCTCTTGGTTGTTTCCTCAAAAAGATGGGGGGATTGCTGTGTTCTGATAGGCAGAGCTGCAGTCCGTCCGTCCGTCCATCCATCCATCCGTCCATCCTTCTGACCATCCATCTATTCTGTCTATCCATCCATCCGTCTATCCACCCATCCATCCTGATCCCATCAGCCTCTCTTACGACAAAACCCTTCACAGGGCAGGAATGACCCAGTCCCTGAAAAGCTCATGCCCTGAATGAAATTACCGGGGCTTTCTTCCTAATTAATCTCCCTTTGCAATTAGCTCCGGACCTCCGACACCCCTCTAAGGCACCTCTAGGCAGTACCTATAGGCGGTACGTATAGGCGGTGCCTATGGACAGGGGTCCGGGCGCGCATCGGGAAAGCCTCTCCCGCGGCCCCGGGNCGCCGGTGCCGCAGAGCCGCCGCGGCGGAGCGAGGTAAGAACCGCCGCGACCTGTTGGGCTCGGCCGGGACCGCCGGGGAGCGGGGGAAAGGAGGGGAAGCCGCCGCGCCGAGCCCCTGCCCGCCCTGGCCCTCCTGAGCATCTTCCCGGCCCCACCGAGCATCCTCCGGGCGCGGCCGGGGCCGCGCTTCCCCCGGCCAGGAGCTTCTCCTTCAGACCGGGGACGCGGGTTACTGAATTCCCCCCGTTTATGGCAACTTCGCCGCTGGCAAGATGTCGGGGGACCCTTTTGCCAGAGCAAAAACCGCTTTTGTGCCCTAACAGCGGGGCTGCGGTGCCCGGAGGTCACGCAGAGCCGGGGGGCAGCGGGGCAAGGGCTCCTCTCGGGTGAGACCTCCCACCCCTGCCCGCGATGGAGAAACGCCCCCGCTCCCACACTGGGGCCACAGGGGTGGAAGGGTGTAAATCCACAGGGGCAGACGGATGTAAATCCAGCGGGAGGAGAAAATCCAATTTACGGCGGCGCAGGGATGCTCGGGGGAGAGAGGCGGAGAGTGCCGGAGGCTTGTCCAGCGCCGCGGCTGTGCAGCGCATCCCGCACCCCGCTCTGCTCCTGGCCCCGGGAAGTTTGGGCCACACACAGTACATACGAGGCTTTTCCAGCTAGTGTGTTCTTCAGCTGGGATTCCTGCTATGGAAAAACCCTGCAACAGGCTTTCCGGCATCCCGGGAGACGCTTCCCGCTGGGTTTTACTGCCTGGGGTGGCAGCAGGCACAGGAGGGTGCGGGTGAAGGGGATTGCGGGCAGCTCCTCGGGGAGCAGCAGGATAGAGCGGTGTCCCCAACACAGCGTGCTCTGCTGGGTTGTTCTGCTCGCGGGGCTCTGGGATGGGGGGTCTTGGGGTGAACCCCAGCATGATGCGGGAGGGGAAACCCCATACCAGCCCCCCAGCAGTGCTGTGACCTCAGCACAGCCTCGGGGCAGGGCAGTGCTGCCCTGTGCACCCGTCGCTGCAGCAAGAGAAGCATTTTAGGCTCCAGGAACTCACTCACTCACAGGGTCTGTGGGCATCACGTTTGCCCCCTGCCTCAGTGGCCTCTAGCATCCAGCACACCCTGGCAGCTGGAAAACCTCTCTGCTCCTGCAAACACCGTGTCTGGCAGGGAGAGCAAAGAAATCACTGTAATTGATTTTTCCTCTCTTGCCTGACTCAACCTACTGCCTTGGAGGAGGTTTTTTCACCACCACCACCCCTGGATGCCAGGGAGATCTGCAGGAGGTGGGTTGGGGACAGGCTGGCATTAAGCAACAGGCACAAGGAATTCAGAGCAGCCCCCTGGGGTTGAACCACAGGGGTGAATCCTGTTTTGGATGGCTCTGGTAGGGGTCACTGGAGGATGCTGGGTGTTTGAAGAGCTCATTTTGGGATGCATTTGGCGCAGACCCTCTCAAGTGTGATGCTGAGGTCTCTCTGGCAGCTCTCTGAGCAGCTCCGTGCTGGGCTGTGATCCCCCAGAGAAGCAGATCTGAAAAAAGCAGGGTCACATCCCATCCCCTCCCTGAAAGCTGCGGGAGTGTGTCTGCCCAGGCTGGTGGCTCTGCCCCAGCCCCAGCACCAGAGATGCTGTGAAGGGGCACAAACCAGAGCAGGTGTGCTGCCTGCAGGGAGCGAGGGCTTCCCGAGGCAGCCGGGATCTTCCCCGCAGCCGCCTTCCGTGAGTGGTTTTCATCCATTAATTTCTCTAATTGCTTTTGGAAATCACAGTGGCGTTTACCTTTGGTAGCATCCCAGTGAGGTGCTGAGCCAGGCTGTGCCTCGGGGGTGGCTCGTGTGGGTCCCCCACCAGCACTGCTCACCACCCCAAAGCCAAACTTCTCAGAAGGTCGGTGGATCCCATTTGCCCCAGGGAAATCATCTTTCCAGGTGGAAAAAATATCAGAACCACTGTGATACAGCGAGGTGGCAAAGGCTCAGGGCCACCCACATGCTGCTGTCCCTTGCAAACGTTTGGCATCACCCAGGGGGGGACAGAGGAGCCACCTGTGCACCCCGGGGGTGTCACTGCTCTCCCTCCCTCCCAGGCTGGCCAGGATGGGCTCGGTGGGAGCCGAGCGCTTCAAGGAGCTGAGCCCGGCGGCGACGCCAGAGGGGAACGTGGTGATGAGCTTCAGCTTCGACAGCTACCAGCTGGAGGAGGACGAGCTGCAGCGGGGCAGCCAGGCCAAGGGGGTCCTCACCTTCATGGAGCCAGGTGAGGGCAGGCACAGCCTGACCTGACCCACAGCCAGGAGCCGGGTTCCCCGCGGGTTTCCCACCCGTGTAGGAGCTTCCTGGGATGGGTTTAATAGCCACAAATAGCCTGCAATCCCACAAAATCACCCACTACCTTTTTTCATCCGTTTTTGTACCCTTGTGAGCCACCAGCACATCCCGTGACCGTGGGCTCTGCAGGCTGGCAAGGAGTTGAGGATTGGTGCCCTGGTTCCCCTGCCAGGCTCACCCCCAGCCTGCAGCTTCGTCTTTCTCCATGCAGGACTCAGGGACGCTCCTGGGATTCACCCCAGCCCTGCTCCACATCCTGAGGCAGCCCTGTCCACCTCCACACCTGCCTCCACCCCTCCTGCACCTTGACTTGTGCAGTTACCTGCACTGCCTGGCTCTCAGCTTGTTCAGCTGCAATTAAAACTCATTAGCCCCACAAAGCCCAGGTGTTTTCCTGCCTCCTGGGTCTCCCACTGAAGTGTCTTTATTGAGGGAAGGAGCTTCTCAGAGCTGGGGCTGTTCATTTGCACACCTGCAGGGTGCTGGGCTATTTCATAGCCTCAAAGCTGGGGTCTGATGAAGGTCCCAGGGTGCAGCAGTGTCACTGTCACATCTTTTTCTCTTTCTTTCACCTTTTGGGGCAGTTTCTGAGGACCCCGAGCCCCAGGATCGATACCATGGGATTTATTTTGCTATGCTGTTGGCTGGGGTGGGATTTCTCCTGCCCTACAACAGCTTCATCACCGACGTGGATTACCTGCACCATAAATACCCAGGTAGGCCTGGAGCAGCTCCAGCACTTCCCTGACACCCCAAACCTGGAGAGAGCTCATTCCCCCTTGCAAGGGAGCTGAATCACCTGCCTCTCTGCAGGGACCTCCATCGTCTTTGACATGAGCCTCACCTACATCCTGGTGGCCTTGGTGGCCGTCATCCTCAACAACGCGCTGGTCGAGCTGCTGAGCTTGCACACCCGGATCTCCGTGGGTGAGTGTGGTCCCCGCACCCCCAGGCACTGCTGTCCCCATGCTGTCCCCCTGCCACCACCTCTGTCTGCCCGCCACAGGCTACCTCTTCGCCCTGGGGCCCCTGCTCTTCGTCAGCATCTGCGACGTGTGGCTGGAGCTGTTCAGCCGCAGACAAGCCTACGCCATCAACCTGGTGGCTGTCGGGGTGGTGGCCTTTGGCTGCACAGGTATGTGGGAGAGCAGCTGGGGCTGGGACATGGCAGGGAGGGGTGGGAAAGAGCCCCATCCCCGAGCCGTGGTCTCCTGGGACAACCTCCTGGTCTGACCCTACAACCCTCATGTCCGTGCTCCGTGCCCTCCACATCTGTCCAGGCACTGTGGGACTGGCCAGGGGCACCAGCACCAAACTGTGTTGGTCACTGAGACCACTGATCCGGGCCACCATGGTGGCATCCCAAGCCCCCACACCTGGTGGCCACTCTTGGTGGGAATAGACATAGTGGAGCATCCAGGGAGGGAAAAAAGGCCCTCCTGCTTTTGGGGCAAGGAGGCTGCTGGAAGGAGCAGCTCCCAGCTGGCAGAGCACATGGGTTCCCTCTGGGGTTTCTTCCCCCCTCCCGGAGTTTCGGCTGCAGCAATAATCCCTCCTTCTCCCCTCTGTGCATCTCTCCTGAAGTGCAGCAATCCAGCTTCTACGGCTACACGGGGCTGCTGCCCAAGCGCTACACGCAGGGAGTGATGACGGGCGAGAGTAAGTACCCACAGCCACTGACCGTGTCCATGTCCCACCACATGGACTTGCACCTTCTCCTGAGGCCCCAGGGAGTCACACCCGGGTCCCCACTGGCCCCAGAACATCCCGGCTGGGTTGCCAGCAGATCAGGGACACCTCAGGGTGCTCCCCAGCAAACTGGAGCATTTAATGGTTTCTAAATCCCTGCACTACCCTGTCAAGCTGGGGGTGGGGATGTCTGCCAGGAGCTTCATCACCCCAAAATCACTGCTGGTGACTCCTCCATACTGGGAATCATCACATCCACGTGGCAGGGGATGACGGGGATCCCTGAGCTGGGATTCAGTGGGGCCCAGCGCTGACAGCTCTCCCACACCACCAGGCACCGCCGGGGTCATCATCTCGCTCAGCCGCATCTTCACCAAGCTGCTGCTCTCAGATGAGAAGGAGAACACCGTCATCTTCTTCTTCATCTCCATCGGCATGGAGCTGACGTGCTTCATCCTCCACCTCCTGGTGAAGCGCACCCGCTTCGTCCGCTACTACACGGACTGTTCCCGCAAGGGCCTCCCCGAGAGCCGCGGGGCCGGCGACCCCGGCACCGGCTACCGCGTCCACCACGATGTCACCTCTGAGGACGTCCGATTTGTAAGCCAAGGGTGGGTTTCCCTGCTGGTCCCTGGGGTTTTTCGCCACTGCACCTCAGCACTGCTGTCCCCTCTCCCCTCATCCAGGAAAACCAGGAGCAGGGGCAGCCGAGCTCCCCCCGGGGCAGCCCCGGCCCCGAAGCTGAGCTGGCTGGGAGTGGCACCTACATGCGCTTCGACGTCCCTCGGCCCAAGATCAAGAGGAGCTGGCCCAGCTTCCGAGGTGAGTGGTGGGCTCAGGGGCAAGCCATGCCCGTGAGGTGGGTTTGCTGCATTTTGTGGTGTGAGATAAATGATCAGTGACCCAGAGTTTTGGAGGAGGATCATCCCCAAGGCTGGAGAGGGACTTTTGAAAAGGGCATGGAGTAGCAGGACAAAGGGAAGTGGCTTCAAACTGACAAGAGGACAGAATTATATAGTCTGTTATCAAGAAATTCTTCTCTGTGAGGGTGGTGAAGTCCCAGCACAGGTTGCCCAGAGAAGCTGTGGCTGCCCCATGCCTGGCAGTGTCCAAGCCCAGGCTGGATGGATGGAGCTTGGAGCAACCTGGGATAGTGGAAAGTGTCCCTGTCCGTGGTAGGGGGTTGGAAGTGGATGAGCTTTAATGGTCCCTACGATCCCAAACCATTCTGTGATTCTATGATCCCTTTCCTAATGACGTGCCCAAAACTATGGGGCAAACTCATCTTTGAAGGCACCCCTGGGGGTCAGACAAGGCTCTCAGGCTCTGCAAGGGGGAGGCTGCAGGTTTGGCTGAGCTGTGCTGCCCGTCCCTGCCAGACATGCTGCTCTACCGCTACGTCGTGTCCCGCCTCATCTGGGCCTACATGCTCTCCATCGCCATGACCTACTTCATCACGCTGTGCCTCTTTCCCGGGCTGGAGTCGGAGATCCACAACTGCACGCTGGGGGAATGGCTCCCTATCCTCATCATGGCCATCTTCAACCTCTCCGACTTCGTTGGCAAGGTAGGAGAGGCCAGAGCCAGCACAGTGGGGGTCTGTCCTCCTTTGGTGTCCTCTTTCTAGGCCACTTGGCTCCACCACAGGTCATCTCCACGCATGGGGGTCTAACCAGTGTGAGGCTGCTACTTACCAGCACGGCCAAGGTTGGGTTCCCACAGCAGTTGGTCTTTCCACCACCGTCTCCTTGTTGCCCCATTTTGGGCACCGCGTGGCCCTTCCCTGCCTCCCCACCCCCGCAACAGAGTCTCTGCCTCTTGCTGCAGATCCTGGCTGCCCTGCCCTACGACTGGAGAGGGACCCACCTCCTCATCTACTCCTGCCTCCGTGTGGTCTTCATCCCCCTCTTCATCATGTGCGTCTACCCCAATGGGCAGCCCACCTTCGGCCACCCCGCCTGGCCCTGCATCTTCTCCCTCCTCATGGGCATCACCAATGGCTACTTCGGCAGCGTCCCCATGATCCTGGCCGCAGGCAAAGTGAGCCCGGAGCAGCGGGAGCTGGCAGGTAGGACCAGGCCCTCCTGGGAACCCCACATGGTGTGGCCAGAGCACCCTGACACCCCGTGTCCCTTCCCACAGGGAACACCATGACCGTGTCCTACATGACGGGCTTGACGCTGGGCTCGGCCGTGGCGTATTTTGCCTACAGCCTCACCAGCACCTCCCACAGCACCTGCTTCTACACCGAAACCTCCAACAGCTCCTTCACCTTGGGGTACTGAGCCCTGGGGCGGGGCTGTGGGGACACGATGGGACCGACTGCCCACCATGGTCCCCACTGCCCCACATGTCCCTCCTCAGGGAGGGAACCTGGAGCCAGAAAGCTGTCCCAGGGTGGACAAGGACTGGTATCCTGTTGGCACAGGGCTGTGGCATCCTGAAATGGCCCATGCTGCCCAGCCTGGCACTGTGCAGGGCCACTGCTTGGGGTGACATTCCTCCCACCCCAGGGGACAGTTCTTTTTGCTTTTGGGGGTGTCCCCATCAGCAATGTGCAGCTCTCCAGTGAAGGCTGGGGATCTTCTGTTTGCACCAAGCCATTGACAGGAGGAAGAAAATACTGCCAAATCCCAAAGGGAATAGGACCAGCACTGGGGAGGAGAGTGATGGAGGGCTGGTGAGGAAGAAGAGGAGCAAGAGAGGAAGGAAATGCTCCTTCAGCCCCCGGTGGCTCTGGGAAGGGGGGGTCTCGACTTCCATTGATTGTGCTGCAGGTTTTCACCAAGAATGGCTTGAAATCACAGTCCCTCCCTAAATATGCCAATCGCTGTGTAAATGTCCCAATTCACTTCTGATGGTTGGGGAAAAAATGATTTCTTTTTTTTATTGTGTCTTGTTTTTCCCCCCCTAACCGCAAGAGAGGCAGGGTCTGGCCTCCTCCCACCCCACACTGTGAATCTGCCCCATTGCAAGGGGTTGAGGGGGGGTCCCAAGGCTACAGCACTGCCAGTGCCATCCACAGGCCACTGCTGAGCTACAACATTTATCGCATGGGACGCAAGTGAAGCTGATTAAATAATTAAACGTCTTTGCAATGATGGCTGGTCCTTAGCTGTGCCACTGGCACTGGTGTCACTTAACTGCTGGTGCTTGGCTGGGCTGGCACACGCACACAGGGTGGTGCCTGCTGCCTGTCCTGTTGGATCTTGGGGTGCCCCTTGTGCTGCTCCCCATCTTCAGGGCCCCCTTTGTCACCTTGTGTGGCTGAACTTGTCACCAGGTCACACCAAACCCCTGCCAGCCTGCAAACTGCTGTGGGCAGCACACGGAGAGGGAATGGGCCAGGAGGAGCAGAAAGCAGTGGGAGAAGGTGCCAACACCACATTTTGGGACTGGCTGCACCTCGCTGTGCCAGTTGGCGGGTGCCACCTCCCAAGGAGCCAGCGAGTGCCAGGCCTGGCCCTGACCCGGCCCCCACAGCACCATGCCAAGTTCCTGCCTGTATCAAGTGCAGCTCACTCCAAAAAGAGCAAATCCAGCGTTTCCTCCTCAACACATGGTGCCCTGAGCGTGGTGGCAGGGGGAGGACTCACACCTCCAGCCCAAAGGCCCTGTCCAGCAGACACCTCTGCTCCCGTGTCCTGTCCTGTCCATCAGTGCCACTACGTCACAGAGATGGGTTCTCCCCAAAAAGCCACCAGGCACCTGGGTTTTGTCTTTCTCCAGGGCAGGGGCTAAGCCAAAAAGCCATTGTTGCCACCAAGGGGAGAAAAACCCTGCGGTCGGGACCAGTGAGACAAAGAAAGATGCTTCGTTGGGTTGCTTTTTTTCAATTAATTTTTTTTTTTTTTATGAAAAAAGATCACACTGAGTTCTCCAACAAACAGAATGCCAAAAAAATTGTTTTAAACAAAACATAAACAAAACAAAACAGAAAGACAAAAACCTGGCTCTCCTTTCCTCTCGATTGTCTGAAATATCCTTGTGTTCCATAGAAGGCAGTGGGTTTTAAGTGCTTTCTATTTAACATTAGCATAAAATCTCTCTCGCGCGCTCTCTCTCTCGCTCTTTAAAATATGCTCACACAATTTGCTTCTAGAAGTACAGTACACTTTGAGCGTGGGGGGTGTGCCTGTTCCCAGATCATTTACAATCACAATCCAACAGGAAATAAAAAATAATATTCTAAACGTCAGACTGTGTTCATTTCTGCCGTTGTGGGTTTTTTCTTTTTTTGTTTTTTATAATTTCATAATTTTTTTCACAGTTTTAAAAAGTTTATATTTATATATATATATTTATATTTATATTTATAATTAAAAAGTTGAATCCATTTAAAGACTTATAATACAGGAGGGCTAAAGAGTCTTTTGGTACATTAAAACTGTACAGGCTAGAACCGTCACTGTCCGCCGTGCCGAGGTGCCGGTGGCCCGGGGTGGAGATGGTACGAGCTCAGCACCATGTGGTTTGTTTAAAGGACGAGGGGTAACTCTGCGGGGCTGTCCCTCTCCCCTGAGCCCCGGCCTCCAGTCTCTGGTACGCAGCCGGCACCAGGGTGGAGAGTTTCCAAGCTGTCCTTGGCTAAAGTGTCTCCCCACCAGAGCCTGGGCCGAGCCGGGCCCCGCTCCGCGTCCCAGCGATCCGTAGTGCGAGTCAGGAGTTGCAAAGATCAGTGCGTCTCTTGGAGTTTTAAGTGCAAGGATGGTGCATCGTTCTCCTCAGGCTCTCCTCCGGTGTTCCCTCTTGCCAGGTGTCACCCTGGAGCAGCAGCGGCGGTGCCGGGTCCGGCTGTGCCCAGCGGGAGCTCAGCTGCTCCGGGAGGGAGGAAGCTGAACGGTGCCGTCCCTGGGCCCAAGGTGGCAGCAGGGCTCTGGCTGTGGGAACGCCGCGGGCAGGCACAGCCGCGTTCACACACTGTCCCCATTCCCTTCAGATGACGGGCAAAGGCTTCCCAGCAGCTCCACGTCTCAGCTCAGGCAAGGCATGGCAGGTAAAGCTGGGTGAGGGATGCCAGAATCAACAGCCTGTGATCTTCTCTCCTCCAAGCACCAAGTAGCAGCTTTCCCCGGTCAATTCCTGCCCCTTCACCGCACGTGCCAAGATGAGGTCTCAGTTTGCCACGTGTCACCCTCGTGCCACCTGCTTGCCGCCTCCAGCACTTTAGCAGGGCAGAAGGGGTGCAGAGCTGCAGAGGGCTCAGGCTGCTTGTTGAAGGCAGTAGGAAGGCAGCATCCCAGACTGGATGTTGGCTCCTCTTCCACCCGGCTCCTCCCAGCCTGGAGGGTTCTCTTCTGCCATCTCTGTGCTGGGGCCAGCCCTGCCCTGTCATGCTCCACACGCTGCCGGAGGGGCCTCCAGGGAAAGGGAACAGCAAAAAGGAGCTGAGAGGATCGAGACGAGGCGCTGAGAGAGACTCATCTTCTTTCTCTTTCACCCTGTCCTTCCTATAAAGGGTCATGCGAAACTAAGCAGGAAAGGGAATATAAGGACGGAGAGGAGCGCACGCAGAAGGCAAGAGGTTCCTTCCACGTGCGCGCGGCTTCCGAGTTACTGATGGGGAAAAATGACACAAAAGGGATCCCTCCTGCCGGGGGGTCCCGCTGGTGAAATGATCACGAGACCCATGTGCTTTCCTGGACCAAAAGGAGGAAGGGAGAAGTTGGTCAAGTGTCACCTTAAAGCCACTTCCAGAAGAGCCTCGGGGTTCAAGCACCACCACCACCCCCCAATGGCATCTTCCTCGAGTGCTGTAACTGCTTCCCCAACCCCCTTCTTCAGCCCTCTCCTTCCTCCTCGAGTCTCTCGCGCTCTCCTGTCTGTAGTGTGACACAGAAATGAGCATTGAAAGAAACAATCATGTCGTCTGAACAGGCACGTCCTCAGGTTTGTCCCATCCCTTCCCAGGGGGTGGCATGTGTCCCCTGGGCGGTCAGCAGATGACAGGGACCCCGTCGGTGTTGAAGATCATGCCCGTGGTGGGCTCATAGGTCCCTGCAAGGTAGTAGAGGTCCTCACTGTCCTGGTATTTCTTTGTCTTTAGCATCTGCTCATATTGATCCAGACCAACAACAAGACACTTGTGTGAGATGGTCTGGACATCGTTTTCATCCACGTGAGAGGACTGGTAGAGGGCTCTCTGCACAACAGGAACAGAAAGGAGGTGGGAAAAAAAGGAGCCATTAGATACCACAGCATTTACAGCATCATCTTCAGTAAGTAGGAAGAACACCCATCACAATGGGACAGGGCTCTGCTCACACTCAAGAACCTCTCACTCATCCCAACAGCCAGCCCAGGGGAGGGACACTGGGAATCTACACAGGCCCATGGACAGCCTGGACAATCCCTCCAGCCCACTGAACCTGAGCCCTGGCTTTCACTCAGCTCCCACTGATGGGAATGCTGCGGCTGCCAAGCACACATACAGAGGGAATATGGAGGCCAGGAGTTTCTCATCCTCACTCCAAGGATGCAAATGCAAAGATGGGTGCTGGATATCAGCTCTCTGTTCCTCCCCACATCCAGCATCTGCAGCTATTCCCACCCTCCCAGAAACATCCATCCCAAGTCCTGGGCACTGCAGAGTTGGCAGTCGAGGCAAAAAGCAAGAGCCAGAGAAGTTTGGGGGGCATTTCCCAGCAGTATTTATTTGTTACAGGGTACCCAGCATTCCCTCCCAGCCTTCCACCAGTCTCACCAACCTCCATAAAGTCCTTCCTCTGGTTGGATGCCTGCAAAGCTGTGGACAGACTCCTGCCCGATTTCTGATCCCAGCGCTGTACCCAAGAAGAAAAGAGGAAACAGAAATGAAAACCTGGTGAATTTGTTGTTTTCCATGCCATCACCTCCTGCCCACCACTTGCGCTTTTGGAACTTCAACCACTGCCCACTGCCACGGGGAATAAATCCTGCTGTAAACCAGCCACACACATGCAAAATTCAGTGTTTCTGAGCACCAAGCCCATCATTCTTACACTTTAAAGACTTGATCTGGCTCTTGACACTCTTTTTGGACCAACACAGAAGTCTTTATTTCCTAGTATGAAGAAATCCACCCCTCCCTTGTTCAAGTGGGCTTGCCCATAGCACAGGCAGCCCCCAGAAAATAGAAGGATAGGGCCAACCCCTTCAGAGTATCAGTAACAAACTGGGCCTTGGGCGTTTTCCTCGTTGTTGGAAACAAAAGGGAGCAAGGAGCTTTGCAGCCCTCTCAGCAAAGGAGACCAGCCTACCTTGCCTTCATTGAGTTTCTTCCCAGGGTTGGTTTCTTCTGGGTGATAAAACCATTTGACTCGGACCACCATGTTGTTCCCCCACGATTCCCACATGCTCTGGATCCGGCCAATGTAGGGCAGGTTGGGGCGGCCGGCGGAGAGGAAAACCGCGCAGTCTCCGATGCGGATGATCTCCTTGCCCCGCACGATGGCCTTGTAGAACAGCTTCCGGGCTTTCCCTTTCATTCCTCGTCTCTGTCAAGAGAGGATCATGCAAGTGGTCAGCCAGGGATCACCCATGTTTTCCCCACACACAGTTTGCCCTGTCCCACATGCACCCCGTTGCTGTTGGCAGAGCCACAGTATTCCCACAGGAATTGGGGCAGAGGGATACACCATGCAGGACAGCTTCCCCGACACAGTGCAAGCCAACCCCAATCTCCCTGCAAACCGGACACTTGGCACACCACGCCAGCAGTTCCACCATCCCAGGAAAAGGGGAAGAGCAACCAGAAGGCAAACTCTGGTGCCGAGTACTACAGAGCATTTACCTGTGTGGGCTTCCCAAACCATTTCCACAGCTGCCGTGCCGGGAGGAAAGCAGCGATCTTGGGCCTGTTCTCCACGGAGGGCAGGCGCTGGCGCTTGGCCAGCTCCTTGGTGGTGGGCAGGTGGATGCCCTCGCGCTTCTTGGGCCGGCTCTTGTTGCCGCTCTGCAGCGGTGCCGGCTGCTGCGCCGGCTGCTGCGCCGGCTGCTTCTGGCTCTGCGGGTGGGAGGACGCCCGGGATTTCCCTGCCTGCTTGGTTTGCTTGGGCGGGAGCGTTTGCTGCACCGAGGAACTCGGCTGGGCCTCAGCTACTTCGTCGTCGGAGCTACAGGAGGAATCTTCATCCGTAGTGGAGGAGGAAGAAGAGCTGGAGCTTGACGAAGAAGAGGTTGATGAGGTGGAGGAAGAGGAGGATGAGGAAGATGAAGAGGAGCTGCTGCTAGAAGAGGAGGAGGAGGAGGAGTTGGAGGAAGAGAGAGGGGTGGAGGCTCTTGAGCTGGCTGAGCTGCTGTCCTGGGCTTCCCCTTGGTTCTTCTCAGCCTCCTCTTCTCCCTCTGACTCCGAGCTGCTGTCACTGCTGTTGCTCTCAGACTCCTCTACAGCTGCTGGAGCTGCTGCCTTTTCTTCCTGGTCCTTCGAAGCAGTAAGGCTCTCTGCTGAGGCATCAAACTTTCCTCCGAAGCTGGCAGGGGAAGGGTCTCCCTCAGCCACCTTGGCTCGGGAAGATTTCTGCTTGCCCTCCACACTCACTGCAGCTGAGTAGCCCAGCCCCAAGAGACTCTTCCCATCCCTGCGACTGGCCAGGTTCGAGTCCTCCAGCATCCTCATTGCCTCCTTCATCTTCTTTGTCTTTGGAGACATCACACCCTCATGGTCCAGCTTGATCAGGATTTCGTTGTCATGCTTCCTCTGAGCCTTGACCATGGTGCCAAACTCCTGTGTCTCTTCTGTGGGCCGCCCTTTCTTGGCCTTGGCTTTGGACACTGAAGCATCGCTGGAGCCGAAGGCCGCCAGCGTTGCTGGGAGGTCACTGTAGGGCTCCGTGCCAAGGATGCTGCCGAACACAGCAGGCTGGTAAGGGGGTTGTGGGGGGCTGTGCAGCTTTGTGGAGATCTTCATTTTGCTGGCTTTTGACCGCTTTTCCTCCGTGGGAGCAGGAGAGCCTCCAGTCGGCAGAGGCTGCGATTTTCGTGACCCCTTCATGCTTTGCTTGCCCAAGCAGGCCGGCTTCTCTGGGACTGAGGAGGTAACAGGTGAAGACTCCACCTGATCCTTCTCTTCAGGCAAGGCAGCCTCTTCTGCAGAGGAGAGGAAACACAAAGACACGATGTTATCCCTCCAGATGGGCTTTATTAGCTCAGACACAACCAGACATCAGTGCTGGTCTCTGGCCAAGCATGGCTTGTTCCTGCCTGCTTAGGTACCCCCAAAGGGGCACAGGGCATGTCCTCACTGCTCACTGAGCAGCCTGGCCTGGTGCCAGCACTTGTGACCAGTGATGGACAGTGCCCAGGGGTGCTGCTTCAACTTCAGGAGAACCAAACTACAAATATTCTGCACCTTCAGCCCTACTGATGGCTGCACAGATGCTCAGCTGAAAAAGGGACTCTGCTCCACATCCCTGACTGGCAGAAGGAGGCTGCCACAGCACAGGCCAGCTTCTGAGCCAGCCTCCTGCAAACTGTAGCCACAGCAAAGCAAGATGATGCATGGGTGCCCTGCATTCATCCTCATCCAAATCCTACTCCAAGCAACAGCTCTAATTTGGGGAGAACAGTGGGGAGCTGTGCAAGGATTCCCTCAACTCCAGGTCTGGCAGTGGTGACAACTTACCAGCTTTTGCCTTGACACTTGGCTTTCTCCCTCGCCCTTTGCCCTTTGACACAGGCTCCTCTGACCCCAGTGCAGCTCCCTCTTTTCCTTCTCCAGTGTCTTTGCTGGATTTACGGCTACGGCGCTTGGTGCTGGGCACCAAAAGGGCAGGGGAAGGCTCAGCACCTGGAACAGGTCAAAGAGATGTTCAAATGCAGTCAAATAACACATAAAACAGAGATGTGATACAGGGAAAGTATCCCAACCAAATCTACAATTGGGACTGGGCCTTTTTTCTTATGGGCAATATCCCACCCCAGCTCTGTGTGTCTGTATTTGATGGTGCAATCTTTGTGACTGGAAGTCTCTGAACTTGTCCCAAAATCTGAGGAAAATGGCCTGAAACACTGTACACTTCAGAGTGGGAAGTGTCTCGCAAAAAACTGAACAGCAAGACTCACACTGGATCTTGTAGTCAGGTGGGAGAAGCCGAATGTGAGACAGTGGGATGCGTCCTGTGTCCCCGTCATCGAACTCTACTGTGATGAGATCACCATCTTCCTCCAGATCCAGGGTTCCTGCGGGGCGGGCCAGCAGAAGATGGGATTAGGAGCAACCACGAGAGCACAAACCCCTTGTAAGGGAAATGGGGTCATGAAGAAAGACAGGGGGACTGCACTAGTTCCAAAGCACCCCATCTCTACCTTTCCTAGGCTGTGCAGGGAGGGCACAGAAGGCTCACTCTGCAATGGCAAGTCCCTGATAATACCAAACCAGCCCACTCAGTGTGAAATTCCCCATCAGCAGCACTGCTCCAGAACATAAGAGCCATTCCAGCTTGACTTCCCACCTGTCTCCACTACTTCCCTCTATTCTTGCAGAAATTCACTTCTCTCTTTTTGCTGAAATATCTTTTTTTTACCTGCATTTTGTAACTACTCTCAGCCATCATAAACTGCTGCTTTTCAGTTTCTCCAAGAGAAATAAGCTATGTTCTCAGCCTCTCCTTGCATCACCATTACTGGTTTATAAATCATAAGTAATTATTCTCTTTTACACATGTGGTGTGACCAAGAGCCCAAAGACAAGACCAGCCATGGCAGAATGGTCCACAGCTGTTCACCCAATTTTTAATGGGACCAGATTGGGGAGTTATGTGCCAAAGTTGTGTATGTCCAGGTGATTTAGAAGCCTCCACAGCCTCAGAAATAATTGATGCCTGGAATAAATTCTGACTTTCTGAAAAGTACTAGATGTCCTTGATATATATAAGCTCCTGAACTGCTCAGACCTCCTCCTGAACCTGCAGGATGTTACTAAATCTGCATCATTACTGAGAGGGGCATGACCTGGAAGAGAGAACGGGCCAGGCTCTGATCTCCAGGACTCACAGCAGAGCTCAGGGCTTCCCCAGACAAGCCTGACATCCCTGAGGACACACGGGACTGAGGCATCCCAGGTTCAGAGCACAGAGCAGCCAGAGTGGCCTTACCTCGGACAACTGTCCCTGGGTAGAGGCAGCGGTACTGCTGGCTCCAGTAGGCTGCAATCCTCGTGCCCTCGGGCAGGAACCGCACTGAAGGGGGTTTCACGTCGATGATCTGCTCAGGGCAAGAGGAAGGCAATTACTGACCACGCTGGCACCAGCACAGACCATCCCACCACACCTGGCACGGAGCAAAGCAGCTCTGGAGAAGGCACGGGACACCTTCCCTGCTGGGGAATGGCCTCCTGTCTGCTCACAGGGCAGCATGAAGGACCATCCCTACTGGAATACAGGACTAGTGCCTGCTGCCAGTGGAGGAGCTTGGCCACGAGGTAGCAAGCACACCAAGGAGAGCTCTGCCCACACCAGCCATGGGGGCAGGACCAGGGCATCCCTGCAGCTGGGGAAGCAGAGAGCTTCCAGCTAGCCTTCCCCAGCCCAGAACAGGGCACGGGCACCCAGGACAGGCAGCCTCTGGCCTCACATACCGCTTCCTGCAGGAGCTGCTCCAGGCAGTAAATGTGGGGACGGTTTCCCCTCTCGCCTTCCACCACCACCCGGTATCTGAAACACAAAGGCTCCGTCAGACACAGCACATGGGAGACACCACCCCAAGCAGGTAATGCCTCCCTCTGAGCATGGGAGAGCACTTAAAGAGAGATAATTGGATTTCCCTCAGCGCTGATAAACCAGACTGAACTCTCCTTCCCTCCCTGCCAGACTCCCTCAGTCTCTGGGCAGCCAGCTCTACACAACCCCCAAAGTGACCCGTGCAGCAGCTACGTCCCCATTCTCCAATAGATCCCAGGTGGATAGAGCAGCCCCTCAACTCACATGTCTGGTGAATGCACTGTCTTGACATGCCCGGCATAGAGCAGCTTGTCATCCATGGGGATGAGGACACGCAGGCCATCTTTCAGCTCATCCTTGTCAATGATGCAGGAGCGGGGAGCTGTGAGGTGTTGGAGCAAGTGGAGGATTAGAGACCACCATACATGGAAAACAGACAGCAAGGGGAGAAGGAAACTTCATATTCCCAGCATCACTGTCCCCTAGGAAAAGGCCAGTAAGCCATTTGCAGAAAGGGCTCTCTCTCTGGCTAGCTCTTGGTAATAAAAATTAATAGTGATAAATAGTAAGTTCCCACTTTGGCAATAATAACAGACCAGTAAATGAAAATAGTGCAACTCAGAGACTGGCTTCAATGAGATGTTACAGAGAGCCATGCTGATCAGGCTTAGTTTTTATTGAATTGGCTGAAAAAGTAGTTATCTCCACCCCAAGGACTCATGGCTCTGCACGAGGAATGTGTGAAAGCAGCACAGTTGTCCTTTGAGCAGCCCTGGTACACCTGCCCAGCTCCTCTACCGGTAAAATCCTGCCCTCACCTGGTGTGGGTGGCCGCTCAACCAGCATGCTCAGTGGGATGTTCTCATCCTCAGAGAAGCTGCTGTCTTGGTTGGGTTCAAAATCCTCCTCTGCTGCCATGCTCTCCATGAGCTTGCTGACAGCTCCTCCTTTCCCCCGGTTCTGCAGAAGAGCAAGCAGCACATCAGCTGGATCACCACAGGCAACAGTCTGATCCCATCTCACCTTCCTCCAGCAAAAAATAACCTGAGGATATTGGGACAAACCAGTCTCCACCCTCAGGAATTGTTCATCTCACAAACAGTTAAGTGGGTGTACTCAAACTTTTTGCTGCCTTTATCCCCAAGCATTGCCAGCAGTTGACCAAAAGCTGTTCCCCACATCCTCTCTCCTGGAGGTTGGGAGAGATGCTGTGGAGCTGTAGTTTGGCTCTGCATTCACCACAGTGCTCCCGAGCCTCTGCCTTCACTGAACAGGCACCAGGCACGGTTCCTATTTCCTCTCCAAGCTCCATGATCTGTTCCTTGCTGTTACATGCAGACCATAAGTGTCACACTCAGAAATCAGGTGAGAAGACAGCAATTGTGTTATGAGAGATGACAGGCTACAGCAGTGGAGCAGAAACCAGCTGTGACCCAGTGCTGAGCAAGGCTACTCCAGCACCATCTCCTTGGTCCTTGCTGTCCAGGCAAGCTCTCCCTCCACCCCGTGGCAGCCTTAGAGAAAATCCTGCCTGCTCACTAATTTGGGGGATGAAGGCAGATGAGCACCAGATGGTAGCAGCAGGTACTACCTGAGAGTCCTCCTTGGATTTTAGGCTTCTCAAACCAGCACTTTGCTTCTAACACACCCAGCAAAATCTGCACATCTGTTTTCCCTCCCTCACACTGCAACAGTCCAGGACACAGCAGGGCTCTGCCAGCCACCCTCCAGTCCAGCCACACTAGAACCAGCCCCTCACCTCTTTTTTCACCTCCTTGGCTTTCACCTTAGCTTTGCTCTTCTTGGTGGAGCCCAGGGCACTTGCCAGGCTGACCCGAACATCTGAGGGGGAGCTGGGGATGCCAGGAGGAGACATGGATGAGGAGGAGGAGCAGCAGGGTGTTTCTTTACCCTTCTTCCGCTGCTAAAATTAAAAACAAAACACTTCCATCAGTAAAGAGAAGATTGGTAAAGATCTGGGCCCAGGGAGAGGGAAAAGGTGGAGCAAGGCAGGCTATACTCAGGTAGGATTACGTTCAGCCAGCAGTTAGTTCACTGCCCACATCACATCCTACATCTCCCAGCTCTGCCTTCTGGCTTCACACATTTTAGAAGAGCTTTTTATTACCCTGGAGAGCAACTCCTGCCCATCAAATCTTCCTCCAAGGAGCTCCAAGAAGATCCCAGTTGGCCTCATGTCACAACTAACTTGTCTAACTCTCCCCATCAGTGTTCCTCCATAACACTGCCATGAACTGAACTGGAGCCAGAGGGAGCCAAGCATTCAGCTGAGATGAAGGGCCAGTAACCCAGAGATCACTGTCACCCCCAGACAGGGACAGACCTCCAAAGTCACCATATAAAAGGTGAACAGCCTTAAAGGCCAGTCTGGGGGCCACAGGTCAGCAAGAGGACAAGGTCATACAGGGAGTGGGGAGATCGTCGACTCTGGCCACCCAAACAGAAAGGATTTGGGACATGGAGGGTGACAGAAGTAACCAGCCCCATTCAAACACAACAGGTTTTTACTCCTTCAAGTCAGATCCAAATCTGACAGAGCCTCTGGGTGTACATGGGGCTGACAGGGGTGACAAGAGGCAACCAAACAACTGCTGAGAGAGGACTCAACTCTCCCCACCTTAGTGGAGTTAACTGCCCTCCCCCCACCTTCATCTCCCAAGCATCCCACCACCAATTTGGCCAGCACATTTCTCACCTTGCTTAGCTCCTTCCTGTCCTTCCCCTTGCTGCCCTCCTTTTTGGGGCTCATGGGGGCCCCCTTGCCACAGCGCCCAGGTTTGGAGACAGGGGTGGAGCTGGCAGGCGCTGTGGATGCCAGCACGGCCGAGGACGTGGTGGCGTCGTGGAGGAAGATCCGCTCGCTGCGGCGCCGGTTCCACAGGTCATCATCGCTGGCCTCCAGCCCAAACTCAAAGCTCAAGTCCTTGGGGGATTTAAATTTCTTCAGCTTGCGGCCTTTCTCAGACCCCAGCTTGGCCTTGTCAGCGCTCCCAGATCCGGAGTCGAGGCTGCTGGGGGCCTGGCTTGGTGGGACACTGCTGGACTCCAGCGGCCCCTTCTTTCCACGCAGCAGCCCTGAAGGCGACTTCTTCCTGATCTTGATCTCACTCTCCGAGTCGGTGTACTCGAACTCTGTCCCTGGGTGCAAAGAATTTATCCATCAGTCAAACCCCTGGCTGAGCCAAGATGGGGCACATCCTGCTGGGAACTTCTGGGCTCCATGGGAGATGCTGTGCCTGTTCAATATAGAGTTCTTGCTTGTTCCCCTTTCCAATCCCCACAGATCTCCATTTCTGACCCATAAAACACTGCGGAAATTCCCTGGAAATAAGCCTGCCCTGCTCCAAACCAGAGCCCAACCATTCAGGCAGTGTGGTTCAGTATGTTCCCTGCCTCCATTTTCTCCCTTCTCCCACAAGCAAAATCCTGCAGGGAAGCTCTGAAGAGAAAAGATACTTTAATGTGCCCCTCCTCAAAAAGGAGCTGCTCAGCTGAAACCAAGCATAAACCCCACAAGCTGATCCCTCCTTCTCTCCTACTGGGAGCGTTCTCCAGTTTCACCTTTGTTTCAGGAGAACAGGTGCTTTTAAGAAATGGAATAAACCTACATTTCAAGCTTATTTTTTCCCATTGGCCAACAGGCACCACAGATCTTTTCATTGGCTCAACCAGTCACCTTAAAGAGAGGTAAATGATCTTTTGTCTGTGGCAAGTGGAATTCCCCTCACACTGGCCTCTGCTCAGCACCACGAGCACAGCAGTAGCCAGAGGCCTGAAATACTGTAGTAATGCCAAGATGTTCCCCACCTTCACTGAGTTCCCCTGAACCTGATAAAGGAAAGCAAGATCATGTTTCCAGGGGCAGAAGAGAAACTGAGGCAGCACCTACACACCCAGCAACACGGGCAGGAGGTAGGCAAACAACATTCATGTGGGAAAATGAAAATGTACATGGCACAAGCAAGGAGAGCATCTTCTCTTGGTCCTTCTCTCAAATACACTCACTTTCCTGGGTAAATTCAGTCTGCAGGAAACTGCTCTCATCTTCTACCCAACCCTCTTCCCCTGAGACAGCCCCAGCATGAACAGAAAAGGAGTCAGTATGTAAAAAACAAAGCTGGCAAGGCTTAAAATGAAAAACCCATTGGAAATTAAAACACTCCTTCTCCTCTCTCGCTACTGCATGAGGTAATTTCTAGATGCTTCCAGTTTCAAGGAGGGCAGGTTACAAGACAATAAATTCTTAGCAGAGGCTGTTGGAACAAGTTGGCAAAAGCCTAATATAGCATGGAAACAGTGCTAAAACAAGCCAGGCTCCTGAGGAGGACATCATTTTCCATTCTGAAGTATGCTATAAATTCCATTATCACTTAATAAATATTAATAGAGAATTTATAAATGGAACCCATATAGATCTGTCTAACCAGGAACAATGTCACCAGTGGGCACTTGTGCAGCAGGGCATGGGGAGGGGAAGAAATGAAACTCCCGACACATTGAAACTGAGACAGAGACAGGACAGAAACCCAGATTCTGGCACTGCAAACACACGAGCAGAGGAAGGAACGCTTGTTTCAAGTCTCGCTGGCTGGTTTCTATAAGGAAGCTGATGGGATGAGCTGATGGAAAGAGCTCTTCTTCTGCTCGGGTGTCTCTCCTTCCCTTGTGCATCCAAGATCAGCTGCATTTAGCACATGCTTCCTTCTCTAAAATTTAACAGCACTTCACTGCCTTCTGCACTCTGTCCAAGGGGATGCAGCATCCCGCTGCTTGCCTTTGCAGCACGTCTTGTTGAGAATTTGCTAAGCAGGAAAAGAGGAAACTTTGACAAAGCCACAGCTGTGCCTAGGGAAGCCACGGCTGCAGCTGCTAACCTGCCATGTCTGTGACTGGTTTTTGTTTACCTATCAGGTCACTTTCTCCACCTGCAGCATCAGGACGAAGCAGCCAAAGCAAAGAAAGGACAGCTCAGTGTCTGGGTACACAACCCGCTCTCTTGCAGCACAGCTGGGACCTCACACACCTTCCACCTTGCCCCCACAACACCACCCCAAACCATGGAACTCACCTATCAGGCTCTGCCGCTCCTCCTTCTTCTTCGCCTTCTGCTTGGCCTCCAGCTGGATGATGGAAAGCGGAGGGGGAACGATGGGGCTGGGCATCGCGCTGGCAGCAAACCTGGCCAGGAGGCCCAGGCCACTCTCATCCAGGGCAGGAGACGACAGCCTGTCTGTGCCATCCGTGCCATAGTCCTCTGCTTCCTCCTCTTCCTCCTCGTCATCGTCCTCCTCCTCCTCCGAGCTGGAATCTGGCACGCAGAAAACAGGGAGCCCATTACAAATCTCACGGAGTTGTGCTCCAGCCACATTCCCAACCCGAACCGCAACTCTCCTGCTGCTCTGTGCCCACCTAAGTGGCACTGAGCCACCCAGGACTGAGCCACAAGATGCTGGCCATGGACACACACGTGTCCTTGCAGCCATAGAGCCGGTGTCACCCTGCCTGCCACCACCCTGGAAGGACACGGCAATACAGGGTACAGCAAAGACAACCCACTCAGGGCAAGGGAGGGAAGAGCAGGGTGTTGGCAGACTTGAAAAGGATGCCAGGCACCCCTTCCCTACAGCTTTCAGGAGGAATTAAAAGCTTAATTCCTTTGAAAATCCCAACCTGGGAGCTGTGGGATTCCCCTCCCACCCACCAACACTTCCTCCATAACAAAATCCATTAGTGTAATCAGAACCAGAGATCAGGATGGAAGGGGAATACCAGAGAGCAGCCTGTGCCATGGCGGGAGGCAAGGGGGACACGGGGAGGAGAAGGGGCAGGAAGCAAAAATGCAAAGGGAGGGGAGAGAAATAATAATTCGAAAGCAATGGATTTGGAATGCACAAGGGAGGAAAGTGTAGGTAGTGTTGGAGACAAGGAGCAGTGTTTAAACACTCTGCCTCAGAACTCTCCGTGCCTTTCATTTCCCTCTCTACAGCTCAGGACAGCACAGGCAGGAAGAGCTGCCCACAGCCAAAATCTAATTCTGGCAAAGAAATCAGCCTCACTGCCTGCCTCAACTGACACCTGCAGAGCAGTGGGCTGGGGGTTTCCTCTAGGGTGTGTACACAGCAGGTATTTTGGGAGTAGGTGCTCCGAGAGTGGCACCTCTCCCTCCCTACAGCGCTTCCCAAGAGTCTGTCAGCAGCTCAGAGGCAATTAATTTTAACAGCATCTCATCCAGTGAGTGCTGGTGAGCAAGCCACTTCATAAATGCACATACACCACACACACACTTATACACACACATATATGAGCACAGAGATCTATAAAAATATATATATTTAACTGCAAACAGCGGGTCTGGAAAAGATGTTTCATTTCTCTTGAAATTGAGGGCTTAAGTAGGATCATTGAGGCTGCTGGAAAATTTCCACCACTAGCAGGAGCCCTGTTCTGAGCCCACTCCCCAGCTCCTACCAGCCACTATCCCTGCGTCTGAAATCCTGCCAAATGAGAAACCAGATCCCTTCAATATGAGCTGGAATGAACATGAAAATCCTTTTCTTTTCACATATGCCCTCTGGGATAGATAAAAACGTCCTCAACACTTGGTTGCTCAGAAAAAAAAAATACAATAACACAAGTGTTATTTTTCCATGATATTAGAAAGAACAGGAATATCAGAAAACAATGTTCTCATCCTTGTATTTTATCAACTGAAGTAACTGGCAGCTTTTTTTGCCTTTTTTTTTGTTTAACATGGATGGTTTATCTCTGTAGCATACATCTGATAGTCACAGAATACTAATTTCTAACTGCATAACAATCCCTTCCCCATTTCAGTTGCTCAGACTGGTTCCTTGTGATATAAAAATGCTACTACAGTCCTCCAGTCAATACTGAGAAATCCACAGCCATGTTCACTCCTTGCATAAAAACCACATGCAAAAAAAAATCCACAGCAAATTGGGATCAGACTCCTTCCCTTACCAGAAAATGGGGCACGACTGCTGTTTTTGTATCATGATTTGCCAAAAAGAAAACAAATCCAGATGAACTCTATTCCGAGACGTGAAAACCACCTGCCTGAAAAGCAGCAAAACTGTGCCTGAGTTCAGTGACACCCTGTGGGGTAGCAAGACCTTTCCCATAGATCCCATCTAGCTCTGAAATGCAGCAATTTTCAGCAAGAACGTGAAAAAAATGAAAAAATCAACCTGTACATTCCTCCATGCCAGACCTGAGAGCGGCTCAGTGAGGATCTGGGGAGGAAAAAACCAGGAAAATTTGCAGGAAAATCCCTCCATGACCAGTCCAGCTGCACTGGCTCAGCCACATCGACTGCCCAGCAGCACCACTCCTTTAGCACGTACAGGCTGCATGTGCAAGGGCAAAAGGGTGCCCAGCTCCAGTACTTCAGAGGCACTCAGGTAAAACAGATTTAAAAGCCAGGATGGCAGTGGCTATTCCTCAGGCTACAGAAAATACACGATCCAGTGAGTGCCTGGCAGTTATTCCAACCTCCTGCTCATACACGGTGTCACACTACGGAGAGACAACTGAAGACAGTCCCTTGTCAGCATTTTTACCACAACACTTATATTTTTATCTGCAGGAGATACATTTTCCAGCCTGAAAATAACCCCACTTTAACACATTCACAGCACAGATCTATCCTCCTCCACCTCTCATGGCGAGGATGGATCTTGCTAACCCCACTCCACATGCACAACACAATCCCTGCTCCTCCTCTTTCTCATTTTCCAAGCAACAAAAAGTAACAAATGAAGCAAAAAGAAGACATTTGGGGCTCTGCTCCAAGCCCACATGCTTCCAAACTAAGTCCCCAAACTTCTGGCCATGGTGGCAAATAAGCTGCTGGTGCTCTCTGTCCATCTGCACGGCTCCTTGGAGAGACTGGTGCCTGTATTTAATGGGAAGCAGGAGCTTTACTCCTACTGTACCCAAACTGTGTGTGGGTTTAAAATCAACTATGCACAGATGCCCTTACACAACAGAAGCCTCAATGTTTGTTTTTGCCCTGAAAAGGTGATTTTTAGCTAGCTACAGGGAAAAAAGATGTTTAAAAAAAAATCATTTTTTCCTTCAACGGTAATTCTGTTAACGCTGAGAGAGGGTAAGGGAAAAAAAATGCTCTAAGTTAAAAATACCTTTTCTAATTGACATTTTTAAGAGCATGTATATGTGTGTATATACCCACACACGCAACCACACGTGTACATACAACTCCACAGCCAAAACAAACAATACATTTGTATTTAAATGCTACTGATGCCAGATAAACTGGAGCCAAAGAATTTTTTTTTTAAATTTTTGCCTGCATTGAATTAAAACCCAAACCCAGTTAAAAAAACTAAGTTTTCTCATTGTTTTTAACAGCTAAGCTGTCGCAATATTTTACTGTAGGAGAGCAGTAAATGAAGATTTGTTAATGATGAAAAGAAATTGGTTAAGCAATTTGGTTTTTAAAGACTGATGTATGTAACAAGACGAGTTGAGGGGGGTGCGAAGAGGAAAGGTTGGGGAAGGGAGGGAGTAAAAACACACACTTAAAACAGTCATTTCACATTGTAAAAATAAATAGCATGATTTTCTCATAACACCAAGCAGGCCTACAGCATACAAAGCAGGCTAAGTACAGGCAGACTTTAGACAGCTACTGGGTCATTAACATCTGATTTCTGGGATCTGTCCAAATTCTGGAGGTTACTTATTTTTGAGTGTCCAATTTAAGACTGTACCTTTTCTTTTTTTTCTTCCAAATAAGCCAATTCTCATAATTGGAAGATTTTTCCCCCCCATATGTGCTGTGCTGTTGACTCCAGAAGTGCTTATGAAAAACTAAAAAATATTACAACTATCACATGGGAATGTGTAGGGAACTGGTTATCCCTCACTGCTTTTTTTTAACTGGGGTAAAATTATCCTCCAAGTCAGGAAACAGGGAACAGAGAAGAAGGTACTAAATTCTTAAGGAAAACAGAGTATGGAGGAGAAGGACTTATGGGTCTTTGGTTTCAGAAAGCTCAAGGAATTACCTATCCTGGTGGGCTTTAGCCCACATTAGCAGTTTCCTCTCCAAGGTCACTGGATTAAAAACCACAAGCTTTGCCTCTCACCAGAATGGCAACGTGATGTTTGATCTGTAAGAAAGCAGCGTGTCCCCCCCTTATCTATCTCAAACCAGGTGACAGAAAACAGCTAACCCCACCTCTGACACAGGTACTGCAGGGCCTGACAGGGGGACATTTCTGCACCATGGCCCAGAAACCTTTAAAGTTTGCATCTTGGGCCCATCTGCAAATCCTTACCCTGGCTGGGCTAAGGGGCTCTCCAAAACAAGTTCTGCAAACAGCAAAGCATTTCTGGAGTCCTCAAACACACACACACACATGCAACCCTTCCATGTGAGACTCTTCAAGGGCAGAGGAAAGTCGAAAGTGGACAGCAATCATCTTCAAAATTAAAATAACCAAGAGAATGCAAAGAGCTACGTGTCATTATTCATGGAGGCAACATCGAAACGTCTGAGGCTGACAGATGACATAAAGAAAAGTTATTTTGCCTACCTACATAACAATGGTCAAGGTTCAGGTTCATGGCTAGTGACCCTCGCTGAGAAGTGTCTGCCCTACAACCAGCCAACCACTTTGCTTCTTTAGTGCAGCGTGAGAGCAAATGCAAGAGACCGACACAGACATTCAAAGCATCATGGATAGGGGCAGGGGTGAAAGGGTTGGTCAAGCAGCTGCAAGGAGAAAGCGAGCACTTCTAGAAAAGCTGAGGTTATTAATCGGTTTAGTATTCAGGGAAAGCCATTAGAAACCCTATTACCCAAATATCCCTTCAAGAAATGCTTCTGACAAAAAAAACAACCAAAAAAAAGAGTAATTCATTTGCAGGAAAAAAACCCAAATTGTAACCAATAATCCCTTCCCACCTCCCTCTCCGTACCCACCTCCCACCCCAGGGGGTTTTGCATCTTTGGTTTCCCCACCATCAAATGACACCCCAGAGGGATTTACAATGCATTTCCCCATTTGTTCCAGATTCCCCAACCTCCTCCCGTGTCCCCTCCCCTCCCCAGATTTTATCCCATAAAACTGGGATTTTTAGTTTAATTTTTTTTTATAAAGCAGACAGGTTACTTGAAAAATAGACAAAGAGACAAGTTACCTCTCTGCTTACCTGGAGCAAAACCAAAAAGCAAACCCAAAACCCCCTCAAGAACTTGGCACCTAAAGGGGATTGATATCCTCAAAATTTCCAAGAGCAGCAAAACAAACAAAGAAAAGATGCAGGAAGGAACAGGGAAGGGAAGAATGGAAGTTAACGCAGACTCTTCATGAAAATGTGGCAATCTCAGCCTTACATAAAATCCACTATCCCCACAACTTTTTGCGTTCTCTGAAGAACAATTTTAAATTTTTTTATTTGACACACACATTTCTCTTTTGGGTTTTCTTTGAAATGCATTGGTGGGTCCAGCCCAGAGCCACATCAAACCAAATCAACTTTCTCTATCTTTCTGCTGTGTTTGATATTTTCTTCTTCTTTTCTTTTTTTAGCTTAAATTATCTTTCTTTGGAGGTTGGGTTTGGAGGGAATTAAAACCAAACAGGTGCACGAAGGAAATTAACATCAAAAAACTCAGAAAAGAAAAAAAAAACCAAAACAAAAGCCAAACTATCCAGCCTCGTTTTTCAATTAACAGCCCTGAGCAGTGTAAAACACTAAAAGGCTTTTGCTGGGCTACATCCAGCTCTGCCATGTAACTTAGATAACAACTGGGGATGCTCTTGCTTTGCATTCAGCCCAGCCGAGCTACTTTCTTTTGGGAGCTGAGGGCTCATTAAAATGACCTTTCCCCATGATTATTATTTAATGAGTGCGCTCTAAAACAGAAACCCCTTGTGTCTCTGGAGGAAAAGTCTCAAGTAATCTCTTTTCCCACTGAAGTACTAATGACAGGCTGACAAAAAAAAAAAAAAAAGCTGCAAGAAAAAAATTGGGGTGAGGGTGAGGGAGGGAAACTGCAGAGTCAAATTTAATGTAGTAATTGCCACATCCTTGAACACCGTGGGTTATGTCTGGGCAGCTGAAAAAAAACCTACCACCTAAAAAGAAACACAAAAACTTGACATTTAGGTTTTAAAAAATTAAAAAGAAAATTTTCTGGCTGTTAAATACACCCTGCACCCTCCTGCAGCAGCAACAAGGAGTGAGTGCCTCCATGTTTTATGTGCCTGCCTAGATAGAGTCTACCAGGAAACAAACAGAAAAAGATAAAACCAAAAAATGGGTGAACAAAATACAAATTAAATTAAAGGGGTTGGGGGGAAAGGGGGAAGCCTAGACTTTATCTGGACAAAGGCAGTAGGGATATTTGAATAATAGAGAGTACCCCAGACTAGGTTAATTCCAGTTCTACTGATGGGGAGTGGGAGCAGGAGGGGGATGCAGAGCAGGATGGAGTGAAGCGGCAACCTAATCGCCTGATAAGAGACACAGCAAGAGAGACAAGGTACACAGGTTTAGTTAAAAATGAACTCGGTATGTTTAATAAAGCTTGGTAAACCAAATCGCAGTACAAACATCAAGTCACACGGCCACACAACAGTACCCCAGTAATAAAATAAAATTTAAAAAATAAAAAAAAAGAGGGGTGAAAAAAAGAAAAATAAAAAGGGCAAAAAAGGGAAAAAGGAGTAAACAAAAAAAAAGAGGGGGTTAAGAAACAAGAGGGAAAAAAGAAAAAAGGAGGGGAAAAAAGAAAAAAGGGGGAAAAGGAGGGAAAAAAGGAAAGTAATTAAAAAAGCTCCTTTCAAACTTTCAACAAGGCTCATGCCAAAATAAAATAGTAATAATTAAAAAAAAAAAAAATAATAGTAATAATAATACAATGGTGGTGGTGGCAGCAAGGAAGGAAGTGAGGTTAAAACTGAAGGGAGGAAGGGAACAGGAAAGTAGGGAGAGGTGGACACTAAAACCCAGTCGATATAAAAGCTCTAAAAGAGCCAGCC
>VYXC01008876.1:776275-810907 GCA_013397175.1 Platysteira castanea
TGCGTGGGGCCGCCCTGGGGCCGCCGGCCGCCCGGCTGCCCTTCCTGGCCGTCGAGCTGTACAGGCCGGGCGGCCGCGGCTTGGCAGCGGACGGGGGCTGTGCTGGCCACTCGTCCCTCAGGGATCCCTCCTCCTCCTCCTCCTCCGAGTCCGTATCTGTGGTCAAAGCGGGTGGGAAGAGCATTACATCACTGAATGGGGGTCTGGGTGGGTTTTGGGCTTTGGTGCCACCACTGCCCACCCCTGCCTTGAGCTCAACGAACACAGAAATTCGCATTTCCTTCTTTCCATCACGAATGGACACTCTCCACCTCCTGTCCCCCCTTAAGACAAGATCCAAAGAGTGTTTTCAGCTTGGCAGCAGAAAAATTGAGGCAAACATTTCCACTACAAAAATGTCCACTGAAGGCACAGCACTGTCAACAACTGGATCATCAACCTGAATTTGTCTTCTCTATTCAACACTCTTGACCTAAATCTCCTTTTCTACATGAACCAGCTCTCGCAGAGGGTTTTCGACACAGGTGGCTGGAGTGAGCCCAGCTGCCAAGAAGGTAGGGTGTCTAACTCCCAATGTCTGACTCCAAACACACTGCCCCGGACACACCACGGCGTACGCTGCAACAGAGCAAGGACCAAGCTGCTCCTTGGTCTGTGAACCGTGGCTTTACAAAGCTGCTAAGCCTCATGGGCAGTGAGCAGTTATCCAGCCATCCCCTCTGGCATAGGATGAGAGGGACAAAAAGCACATGGTACCCCTGGACGCAATATAAGTGGGTACAAATTGTCACCTCCCTGCTTGTGGACACACCATCAGCTCTGCAGCGTTATAGACATTGTGGCATCACTCCCCAACTCCACTGCACAGGGTTGTGGAGAGGAAGATGCAAAGAATGGCAAGTTTAGGAGGCCCACAGCCCAATTATGCAAATTATTTCGGAGACACAACTTCTCTTAAAATCTGTGGGAGTAAGATGCTCAGTTCACACCCTTTGGATCTATGCCCGAAGTTTCCCGGACTCCAGGCAGAAAATCCTGAGGTCAGGAGGCAGAACAACTTGGCGCCAGTCCCACTTATCCTTCTCCACATGAGCAGCCCACCAGTCATGGGAGGTGCTGCCATATGCTCGACCTGCCTCCCCAAATTCATCATGCCTGAGTGACCAAATGACAGGCTGAGACCCTTCCCTTGAACTTGCACACAGCTGAAAAACCAAAGCTGAGCTGTTTCCTCAGTCACAACAATCCTGAGCTGAGACCTGAGTGGCAACAGGGCACATTCCTAGACCAGGAGACTCTCTGGACAGTGGTCAGATAGAAGCTCTCTTAGGTCTGGGAGGCAGTTTTTGTTCACGAAACCACAGTACCAACTGTGAGGGCACTGTAAAAGCTCCCTCTGCCTTGGGCCAAGGCTTAGCTCCAGCCCATCCTTCCTCTTCCCATCAGCTCCAGAGCTCCCAGTTTAGGAGACACGTCTGTCCTTGGGAGTGAAGCACGTTCACGAATGGAACTGCTGGGTAGTGCGTACAGCACAATAAGCCAAAGGCTGTGTTCAAGTCCAGTGGACACAATGGCTCCTATTTCGCCATATAAATGGCTAATTTCATGCCAAACATTTGTTCCATTGGAGAGGCACTAGCTCATCTTCCCCATTAGTGAAATTTCTAAACTAGTGTTGCACCAAGAGATATATTTGTTATGCACACAAACACCCCATAAAGGTTTTAACATGGCTTTAAATAGTTGCAAGCAAAGGGAAAGATGCGTGTGCAAGTGAGCTGAGACCATTACACAACGGTCTCAGACCATAAACTCTGCCCCAATGTCTGCCTGAACTCTTAAAGACTCTCCTGTGTTTGGTTCTACTGTTTTCCCAACGCTGTCGGCAGTTCAGATTTTTCCTTCTGTAACAGGGGTCAGTTGCTGGAACCTTCACCTCGCGCACACTCTGGGTTCAGAAGTAACAATCACCACACCGATGTGGGGCGGGGACAAACACTGATGAGACAGATGGAAAGGCTCAGCACAGCCAGCAAGGAACCAAGCCATGACACTGAAGGGCAGGAGGATGCTCAGGAACATCAGTGTCGCTGGCAGCCTTTTCCTTGCCAACAGATTCCATGGCATAATCCTAAAGCCAAGCCCACTGAACTCAACGAGGACTTCAGAAGTCAACCACCTCCTAGAGAAGAGGCTGCACGTGCTCATATGACAGGTAGAAGGAGAGTGTCTACTCCTACCAAAAGCAAGAACATGCTTCTTTTTTTTAAGCATTTTTCTCCACTGATGATGAATACAACACAGGTCAGGAAGAGACACATTGATCGTGGCTACCCCTTGGGACAGCAAGATGGGCAGACAGCCCATGCTGACTCCAAAGACGCAGCAGCATTCACTGGGAAGAGAAAGTCACTTTTCACTCACGAGCAAAACCAGACCCATCTGCAAGACCCTTTCCAAGAGGCCAGAAACTCCCACCACAACCCATTCTACAGACAGAATAGAAAAAAAAAAGAGGTTACTTACTATAGGAGTAGCTGCTAACTTCAGATATTGCCGGTGAATGGGAAATCTTGAGCTGATTTTTGACTTTTAACCCCACCTCCATCTTCTTCATTTTGGCAGTCACTTTGTTTTTACCTTCCTTGGAGGTTTTCAGTGACAGGCCCAGGTTCTTGGCCAGGCTCTTCTTCTCCTCCTTGCTCGGAAGAGCCTCATGGGCTGGGAGGTACCTGCTGCCACCTCCACTGGTTTTGAGCTTTCCCCCAGCGCTGTCTGCAAACTTGAAGGGGGATTTGAGCTTGTCTTGTTTGGTGAGGGATAGGGCCTTGTCAAGCTTGCTGGCCAGCTGCTCCTGATCTGATGGCACCTTCTTCTTTTTGAGCTTCAACTGCCGAGGTGAAAGGAAGAGACAAGGTGAACACAGAGCAGATATCGTGGCAGACCTGAGGGATCTTTACTAGCCCTCCAAACAGTCTCATGCACGTAGTAAATAAAGCCTCAAGGTGATAGTCTTAGCCCCAGTTGCCATAACCCACCATGGTTCTAGAGAGGAAGAAGAGGAAGATGTCAGCAAGCAGTACAGTTTCACTCTTACTGAGCACTACAAGATTGCAAGATTAACTGAGAAAAACTGAATGTTCTTCCAAAAGAAACATGTTCATAGAACAACATGCTTTGGAGTTCTTTTTTCTCTACACTACCTGGTTTTTAGGGTATGTCTGGGTTGGTTTTACAAGCTTTTCTCTAAATCACAAGGATTAAAAATGCTCTTTACCCAAAACCCAGCCAAATAAACACGGATTTCCACATAATCAGCCAGCTCCACAGGCTGGGATGCCAAAAACCCAAATACCTCTCAGCATGAGCATCAGCACCACTGCACTACAGCCAGAGCTGTTACATCCTTTTCAGTATTTTCTTGCTTCTTGAAAAAAGCAAATATATTTTACATGTGCTACAGCTAGATAACAGCAGCTCTAACTCAGTACTTTGCCTGCATGCATTTTGGATTTCATCAGCAGCTTAAAGCTCCAGTAAGTATCTCATTGCCTCAACAGGAGCAGAACAAAACGCTGCATTTGACAGAGCAAGGTTGTGCTCCTGTTCCTCCCTTGCTTCAGGAGAGCTTCCTGTGCTCTCTCAACAGGCAAAGGGCTAAGACAAGCCCTGCTCTGGATTCAGAGCCAGTGCAGCACTGAATGCTCTGGCTGGCTCCAAGGCACTTGACTCTGCTGCCTTCCAAAGAGGTTCAACCTCTGTAAGCCAGTGTTAGCCCCTACACTGCACACAATCTTCTCCTGAGGAGCATCTAAACCCATGTGAACTGAAAGCAGACACTGAAGGATCAAGAGTCCAAGCCAACACCAGCAAAGCAGGAAAGAGATGGGCTTTTGGCCCGTGACTTCATGTCCCCCACGAGGGCACTGACCTCATTTGAGAAGCTGGGAGCTGCATCGTGCTCTTCCCAGCTCGGGTTCCTCCCTTTCATCTTGCCACTGCTGCTGTCCACATCCTCATCCTCCTCCGGGAGGGCCCCTTTGTGCCTCTTCTTCATGCCTTCACCAGTCTCAGAGTCTTCAGAGAGCAACAAGGACTTGCTCAGTCTGCAAGCCAAGCACACGATGGGTCAAGGTGGGTAGGCTTTCCTCCCTGTGATCCCCACCAAGCTCAAAAGTGAGGTTAAATGCCTCCTACGACAGTGGGAATCCTCAGCGGGAGCCAAGTCCACTGCCAAGTGACAGCAGTTTGGACAAGGTTTTCCACTGGAGAGCCAAGGAGCCCTTCGTGCACACTCTTGGCCACCAGGACAGAGGAGGGTGCCTGGAATCAGAGACCTGCAAGGTGGCCTCTCAAAGAAAAGTGCTTGGTGTCTTGAAAACAGCCACCAGAAAGCGCCTGATCTGGTACAGAGCAGCAACAGGAAGGACTGACAGCTGAGTTGGCCCTTAAGGTCTTTTCCCACTTCTACTTCCACGAACTCTGTAGGTGCAGAGAGAGACTCCTGAGGCCCAGGGAGGTGCCTCACTGCCCAGACACTTGATTTGGTTGCTTGGGTATGAGCAGGAGTGGCAAGGAAGTGCCACGTGGGGTGACAGGGGGGGACAAAGGCATTGCAAGGACTGGCTCACTCCAGACTCCAAGTCTGGCCCCTTGTGAAAGGCATTTGTGATCCACATCACTGGACTTGCTTTGAGATTTGAGGGGAAAGGAGAGGGTAAATAAATAAGAAAATAAAATAAAAAATAAAGTAGGTGAGACTACAAGCACATCTTTCCCGGCTCCCCAGCCATCTCCAGTAACTATCTGATGGACAAACAGTCAACACCTCAAGATTCCTACCAAGCTTCCATTTCAAGCCCTCATACGCTGCCTCCTTCACACTAAGCCTGCTGGTCAGACCACCGCCACAAAGCCACTGACATGGGGCAGCCTCCTCAGCTTCCAGGCATTTCCCCTCCCTTCTATCCTCTCTGCTGACCTGCACAGACAGCTAAACCAACACCTCAGGCTCTGGACACCGGCTGAGGGTGCACCTCCATCTCCCACGGCAGCCTGCTCCAGCATTCCTGTGATCCAGGGACATGCACACGCAACACCGCCACGCACCCACGCATGCACAACTCCAGTCGCCTCTGGACGCCTCCAGCCTGTCCAGCCACCCAAACACGAAGACCAAAACACAGAGCCACCGAGAGGACAGATTTTCAGAAGCACTGGTCAGTGGGAGCTGGGCACCTGAATCTGATTCACGGTCTTGAAAAGGACATTTGCAAAAATATGGAGCACACAGGGAGGCAGCTTGGAAATGCCTTCCCATTGGAGAGGCCATCTATGGTAGGGTAGATGGCCAACAGTGGTGAGATCCAAACAAGAGCAGCTGGACTTGCCAAAGAGAAAAAAGCAGGGTAGGGAATAATCCAGATATTTGAAAGAGAGATGTCAGGCGAAACCAACTCCCACTGATACAGGGAACGGAGAAGAAGACAGAAGAAACACAGCAGAAAGGTCCTACAAAGTAGATAACCCGGAACAGCCCTGTCCTTCCCGGTTTTGACACCAACATCCCTGCAGTTGGCTCTACAGCACCTGACTGCACCACCTGCTCTCCTGAAAACATGAGGACACACTCCTCAACTCCAAAACCTCAGCTACAGCTCCCTGCCAGCCGCATCACCTCACAGCTGCTCAACTCCACCTGTCCTACCTGCACCCAACACCAGACACGTGCTCTGCCTGCGGGGAGGGAGGACACTGGCACTGCATTCCCACCCTAAGGACACACTCACGTTAACGGCACGTGCTTCCACCACTGCAGCCAGCGGCCGGCCTGCCAACACAACGAGCCCCCGCTGCATCCGAGATGCTCTCCCCAAGTCAGACCCTGGCGCAGCGACCCTGCCGTGTTCCCGTCTTCCCCAAATTCCAGCCTTACTTTCCACTCTTGCTGTCACTCTTCCCTCTCTCCTTAATGGGTGACAGAGCGCTTGATCCAAGTTTCCTCTTCCTGGGCCTTCCAGGGCCTCTTCTCGCCAAGCTTCTACTTTTCTCGTCATGCTTTTCCCTTTAAAAAAACCACACGCTTCACTGTTAACCAAGGCAACAAAAAAAAACAAAAAAAAAAAAACCAAAACCAAACCAAACCAAACCAAAAAAAAAAGCAAAGGAAAAAAAAAAGGGCAAAAGCAAATTTTGCAACCAAAAAGCAAAACAAATAGGGAAAAAAATTAAGAAAATAAATCCAAAAAGAAGAAAAAGGGAAAATAATTACAAGAAAGCAAGCAAGAACGGGAGCCAACCCAGAACCTTCGCCTGCCACCAAATTGCTAAACTGAGCTGCTGAAGCCAAGGCTGTCTCTAACACAGTCTCCCAGCTGCAGTCACCAGTTACCAGGCTGTCGTGTCACATAAGCCTAGGAGTGTGCTGTGCAAAGCTCTGGCGGGATGTACCAGGAGGAGAGGAGAGGAGGCAGGGAGGGATGGAGGGCAGTTTTCTCTCCCGGGCCGAGAGGCAGTGGAAGTGCCCAGCTGGAAGAAAACAAGACTGGGTGAGCAGCCTGTGACTTACTCGGAGTCCCTGCGGCGCTGCAGCTTCACCAGCTCCCGCTGCTTCTCTTTGTAGCGCCGCTGCAGCTCCGCCAGCCTCATCCTGTAGTCCAGCTCCATCGCGTCCATGTTCTCGATGGCCGACTTGATGGAGTACATCTAGGGTGGGGAGGCAAGAGAGGGTCAGGACACATCCAGTGGGCGCACACTGGGTGCCCTGGCAATGGCCAAGGTGTGCAGCCTGGCAGAAAGCCCTTTGTGACAGCAGGGGAGCAGAGATCCCTTGCCCACCAGCACAGCCCCAGAGTGGTACCCAAGAAAACCAGCAGAGCAAAGATGTTCTGTGGCTTATGCACAGGACGGCATCAGCTCTGAGGGACTGCAACCCTGGAAGAGAACCTGCAGGATAAAATGCTTTTTTACCTTGTTTAAAAAGACAGATCACAATATATCCTACCTTGGAATACTTACTTGCTCTGTACAAAATAATTTATCAGTCTCTTCCACAGGAAGAGTCAGCAAATTAAAAATAAACAAGGAAGAACCCTCCTGCCACTATTTTTATTTATCCTCTGGCCAGAACAGTAACACACAGGTTCCTCTGGCTTCACATTAAAACACCACTTCCAGGGCTGCTGAGGGTCCTGCTGAAACCTTGATTTGCAAACAAGGGAAGAACCTAAACTGCAGCCCACTGACTCCTGTGCAGCCAGGAATGTGACATGAAGGAACAACCAGCTTGTTCTGCTGAATGCAGAGGGGCAGCACGAGCCAGCATGAGCCCCCAAATTGGGGCTGGGACAGAGAGCTGTGTGAGTGGATGCACTGGGGCTTTCCAGGCTCAGCCACACTAAGAGCTACCTACCGGTTCATCTTTCTTCTGCATCCAGCTGTATTTTTTGTTGGGATTCAGCTCTCGAGGCAGCCGGATGGTTTTCAGACTTTCCATAAAGGGGTTGGAAAGTACTTCCATGAGCATGTGGGTACTGGCAGCCAGCAAACTCTCCAGTGTTGGCCGGACAGGGAAACTCTCTGGACCTGCTGGGAAGGACAGAAAAAAAAGCTATAGAAGATCACATTCCAAGACTGCTTCTCCAACAAGCATAAGGAGGGGCTGATGGTCCTTTCTGGACCACAGCTGCTCAAGGAGCTCCCCAGCCACCCTTGGCCCCCACTTGAGATCTCCTGTTGTACTCAGCCATGGTGTAACTGGCAGTTCCCATCACTTCTCACCTCAGGAAGCTACTGGAAGGTGAGATTCTTTACAGGACCTGCCAAGCTCTTGGAAAGCATCATCTGGAGCTACTGGGGCCTCTGGTGCCAAACCCCAACAGACTGTGGACTCAGTGCCTGCCAGAAGGGTGTTACCCTGGCAGCTCTCGGCAACCGGGGCTCCGTTTCCGCTACGCATACCACAAACTGTCTAGACATGGCGAGGGCCTTTGGAAGGGAGAGCAGTACAAAAGCCACACGTAGCCCAGCCTGCTGCAACAAAAACCCTGCTCCAACCCCATCCCAAGTACCAGCCACTCCTGCAACTCAGGGCAACGTTTTCCTTGCTGCCTGGCTGAGGCTGCAAGAGATCCCCGCTGTGACTCCGCTCTCTGCCCACATAAAGAGCACAGGGACCACAAGCTGGGAGACCCAGCATGGTGCAAAGTGGACCAGACTCCCCACTCACAACTTACTTTGCATTTCTTGCTTCCGTTTCTCCAGCTCCATCTCTGCAATTTCACTCAGCAAAGTGATCCCTTGCAGGAAGGAGTGCTCCAGGGTCTGGTCAGTTAACACCTCCACCTTCATCTGGGGTGGAGGGACAGCTGTGGTAGTTAACAAGGAAAAAGCCTGAGGCATTTCTGTAGCAGCCACCAAAGCATTCATCCCAGCCAGCGGGTCACCCGGCTTGATGTCCAGATCTGGGATTTGGCAAGTGATTGCCTCTTCTGTGTAGGAAGGGATCTCTGGCCCCTGCTCCCCCTCCTCAGGAGGCAGGCTGGGAAACTCCCTCGCCCGGGGCACATCGGCGCTCTGCAGATCCATGGCTACAGAGGCCTCCTCCCGCTGGGGCGTCAAGTCCATCTCCGGTGGCTCGCTCTCGGCACGCACGAGCAAACCGTCATAGTCCATGTGCATGGAGCAGGGTTCTGCTCCACTCCCGCTCTCTGCCTCAGCCTCTGCTTCTGCAGGACAGGCCACAACCTGGTAAGGAGGTGGGCAGCTCTGGAGGTCTTCCTGGTCCTGCTCCATAGCACCCAGGGCTTCGCCTTGGTGCAACAGGAGATTGCAATTGTCCACGTTCTGCACTGGGACAGCTGTGGAGGTGGTGATGTTCAGAGTCCCCATGTCCTGCTCACAGATGTCTTCCTGGCTTTCCTCCATCTGCACCTCTGACTTCACCCTCTCTTCCAAGGATTCCTCTTCTGCTGCTGCTTGGATGGGCTCTAGGATTTTGGACGGAGACAGGTGGATGGGCTTGACCTCTGAGGAAAGCTCCATGTGCTCAGAGCCTTCAGCAGGCAGCGGGACATCAGGAGCCAGGCCATCTGCATCAGATGCTGCAGGAGGCTGGAGGAGGTAGGGATAGTGTCTTCCAAAGGAGGGAGGCAGGGACTGGAATGGATATCCAGGGGGGATCTCTGCAAGATATCAGAAGGGACAGACTGTGTAATGGCTGGGTCTCCAAAGCACCTTCTCTCTCACTAAGGCACAGAGCTGGTTCCCTTCGCTTCCATCATCTCTGGTCTCTTCCTGTTCTCAAGTAATAGCTGCTTTGGGCACCTCTCTCCTGACCAAGCTGCCGCATGCAGCAGCACCCCAGAGGTCCCTTCTGCACCTTTCCAGCACTTTCATGCAACTGGAGAGAGAACTGCCTCCTGCATCCTCTCCCACTGGGACTCCAGCCCTGGAAGAACCAACCCAGGCTTGGCCCAAGGGAAGAAGAGCACCTACAGCCCCAGGCACCGATCCCAGTCCATCACACCACCCCTGCTCCTTCCCTCTCCCCTGCCTTTTAGAGGAGCTACGCAGTTTTCCCTAGGGGAAGGGACAGAAGCAGGAAAGAGCTGAGGAGAAAAAGGGAGGCAGGCACAAACACAACGGGACTCTGCCAAAGCAGGGCTGTCTTACCTGGGAACAAGGCCTGATATGGACCAGCAGCCTCTTTTTCCAGCTCCAGGTCTTTCTTCTCCACAGTCTCGGGCGCCTCTTCCTTTGGAGGGATGGCAGGGGCAGGGGGTGGAGAGGCGGGGGGCGGGCTGGAAGGATGGGAGCTGGGGGTGGCGGGGTAGGAGTAGGCTGGCTGCGAAGGTGGCTCCTCCATCTTTTGGATCACCTCAGCTTTGAGCACAGACACGGGTGAGGCCCTGGGAGAGAGGGGAGGTGGACTCACAGCCTTGCTGTAGGACGTGGAGGCGCTGGGAGACAGCACAGGTGGTTTTCGGTGCACCAGTCCCGGGGCAGAGGAGGAAAGGCCTGATTTGGCACTGTCCAGGCTCCGTTTTGTCACCTTCTCTTCCATATCCACACGCTGCTCGTTCGCCTTCAACCTCTCCTGTGACAAGAACAGAGCAAAACTCAGCACAACAACTGGAAAGTGGCACTGACCTACCACCAAGCAAGACCAAAACATGGTCTTATCAAATATGCACTGGAATAAAACACACGTTTCTCAGTGCAAGACCATTTGAAGACCAATCTGGCAGAAGGTGACACTTATCTGCAACAGCTTCTCTACAAATTCCCAGCTCCAGGAATCATGAGAAGGACATCTCAGCTATCATTTGCATCCAAAGAAAACCATTTCTATTTCCGAGCCTCCGGCCTAGCAAGCCCACATGCAAAGGAAGGTTGAAAACCAAAGGACCACTGTAAAAATGAATGGGTGTAAAACACCCAAATGAAAGCTCATGACTTCCAAAACCTTTTTGTGAATGGGAGCTGTCTCCAGGAGACACTGTGACCGCTTCAAGTCCTGCAGCTGCTTCTCTGAGCTGTTCAGGAGGTTTGTTTGGAGGTGACCAGGAAGGAAACCCCTCAGCTATGCAGAGACATCCCTAGGGAAGGAATTCAGGTCATGCTGCTGCTGGGCAGCTCTCCTGACGGCACTGCTCAATGGCTCTACACCAAACCCCTCCAAAACCCACTCTAACTGCAGGATACACCAAATGCTGCATATCCCAGGGACCAGGGCAGGATCACTCAATGCATCCATACCTGTGAAGCCTTCAGACTAGCTGTCAGCCTCAACACATACCCTAGGGACACACCTGCCACACAGGCACAGCTGCATTTTCTCCCCAGACACTCCAACTTCAGGCTCGTTTCATGGCCAAGCAAGAAGTTCTTGAAAACATACCACGAGCTGGGCACTCCTCTGCAGCTCCATGGCGTGGGCTGCTTGCTGCTGCAGGATGTAGAGCTCGTGCTGGCGCAGCAGCTGCTGATGGGAGAGGAGCTGGAGCTGGTGAGCGTGCTGGAGGGAGCTCCTGGTCGGGGGGTACATGGCGGGCCACAGGGGGGGTGCCCGGTCCATCAGCTCCGCTGTGGAGTGAGCAGAGATGCAGTCAGGGAGGCAGCAGGGTAAGGAGGGACAAAGGATCCAGGATCACTCAGGGCAACGATCTCTACAGTCCCAGAGCGTGGGGGATGCCAAACACTGGGCTACGCAGAAATCCAACCAGAAATCTGAGAGGAAACTGCTGTGTTCCCCTTGGCAGCCCCAATCCCACCACCCCTGTGCCCCAGGGCCAGCAGACTTGCTTTCCAGGCACCCTTGGTTCGACTGTCCATGGCGGAGCCTATGAATAGATTCTCCTAACCAAGGATCTGCAGGGTCCTGCAGGGGATGAAGAGCCACTGCTGAAGATTACACATTTCCATCTCCAAAACACACCTAATGAGAGGCCCGCTCACACCCACCCTACAGCTGTGGCTACTGGTCCCCACAGGTACGTACGCTCCTCTCTGGCCCTCTCCAAAGTCTGTTTTCCCCACAGCTGTCCAAGAATGGTCCTCAGGGACAGGCTCACATCCTTACCGAAGTGTGGCAAGTGCTCGCTGGGGATCACAACAAGCTGCCCTGACTGCGGATCTCTGGCAAACTGGTAGGCGGAGGGGAGAGCTCCCCCCATGGCAGGGGGGAAGCCTGGAGTCATGCCCTGGTGCAGGGAAGGGTGACCAAGTCCTGAAGAAAAAACACCGAAGTCACAACTCAGGGGATGCAGACAGCTCCTACCCACACAAGAAGTCATCTACTGCTCCAAAATGCCTCCTTCCCTTTTCTCTGTGCTCCTCAAATAGCTTCACTGGGCTGTAGCAACACTTTTCCCTGGATTTCATCGGTGTGAACACCCCATGACACTGCTCCCTCCCAGGGCACTCACCGTAGGGATGGCCAGCCAGCCACATGGAGGGGCTCCCTGTCCTGGGGAGCCAGGGGTGGGCTGCCAAGTGCGAAGCCGGGTCTGCAGACCAGCGCCCGGAGCCCGCCAGGGCTGGGCCTCCCGTCACCATGAGGTTGGAGTTCAAACCGTTTGTGGCACAGCTGGAGGGGTGTATTCGGGCAAAATCTGCCAGCTCCTTGCTTTCTCTGGGGATGGAGGAGGCAAGAGAGATAGAGTGAGAGAGTGTCCGAGTGATGGAGGAGCCCAGGAGTATGGACCAGCCTGCAGAACCAGTGTTTGCACACCAGAGTCAGTCACTCAAGGAGAGCTGTGATGGAGGTGTCATGTCTAGAATAATACATTCCATCCCTCCAGCCCTTTGGAGCAGGCGTGGATTTGCAGCTGTCTATTAGGATTGCTCTGCTGAGGACTCAGGATCTGCCTATAGCCCTGTGTACCCCACTCAGCATCCCTCTCCACACCAGTCTGGTGCCAGCACCTACACCAGGATGGACGCAATCCTGTCTCCTCTCTGGACAGGTTGTCCCTGAGCTCAGCTTGTGACACTATGGCAAAAGACCTCACCTCCCCCTGACCCTCACCTGAGCAGCTTCTCCTGATCCCGCTCCAAGCGCCCTGCCAGGAGGTGGCTGTCCCGGTGGCGGCTCCTCTCGTCCCCACAGTCATCTTCGGAGCGTCCGTGCCCTACGAGACAACCCAGCACCATCAGACAGGAGAAAAGGTCTGCAGAAAGCTGTCCCCTCTCCTCTGGGCATGGAGGTGCAGTGGCTGGGAGCCAGTACACCCAAACACCAGTGTCCCCTGCGATGGTCCAGGTTCAAATCCTGGAAGACCAGGCAAGGCTCTCTGTGTGATCAGGATATTCTCACTAAAGCAATATTCTCCTTGTAGCACCCAAGTGCATGTGTTCTGAGGTTCCTGTCTCCAAGACATCAAGAAACTACTTGCCAGGCCGGGCTGGTCTCCCAGGACAGCACAGCCACCAGCCTGGGAGCAACAGGACCAAAGGGACCACTGCGCTGAAGGACAGCGGCAGATTTCCCATCTGTTGTACGGGCACCTCTGCAAGGATTCCTGCATCAAACCACACAGTCCTGCCTAGCACATCTCAGGGAGGGGAAGGATTTTCTCTCTGCACTTTCTGAAGCACCTTTTGATCTTGTAAATCAGTCTGGGAGCACTGGGTATGCTCTGAATCCCTATCCTTCTGCAACAAGCAGAACCAACAATACAGACCCTCACAAAACCAGCGCACTCCACTCTGCAATTCAACCCATTAGCAGGAATCTGCATCTCCCCCGAGACATGCAACAGGAAAGGGTCTGATGAGGCAGGGACACATATGGCAGATGAGGGCAGGAATCCAAAAAGGGGGGATAGACGTTTGGCTGGAGAAACGACTTGTCCACAATCAGAACAGCTCTTGCAAATACAGCCTGGCACGGCAGCAGCTGCATCTGCAAGAGGTGAGGAGGCACCTTCACAGGAGCAAGCAGCAGAGCCTCACTTGGCTCTGCCAGGACAGGTATTGGGGCCACCCTTCCCTTTATCCAAGGTCTTCACCCCAGCTGCATGATTTTAAGCTTGCTTTTAGCTGGTTTTTTCCCTAGCTTCTTTCTTTCGTTTTTCACACAATTCCCTGTTGCCCCTCTCTGCACTATGCTTTGGAGATACAATCTGCTCCTAAATCCCAGCCCTGCTTGCAGCGAGCACCCAGCCTCACAGGACTGCACCCCAGCAGCCCTTCCCAGGGTCCTCATTCTCCTGTCTGGACACGGTTTGGCACATGGGAAAACATCTCAGAACATCAAGTCTATTCTGCTGACAGGCAGTCTTTTCAAGGAGACCTCTAGTGTGTATTTCCACAAACCTGGACAGCCCATGGGTTTTTTGCTGTCAAGTCTCCAATTCCCGCAGCTTTTACTGTCAGAAGGAATCCAGGAACAAGACAACATCTCTCCCAGCTCCCTTCCCCAAGGCTCCTTCCAGGGGCTCCAGGCAAAAAACAAAGATGCTTTAAAACCTGGCACACAGCTCTCCCTCCCAAAGGACTTTCCAGGGTCACCACATCTCCCTCACAGCCTGCCGGGACACCACGTGCAGCCCAACCAGCCCCACGTCCCCACCCAGCCCCATGTCCCCATCCAGCCCCTCCTCGACTCACTGATGCCCCACACAGCCTCTGTTGCTCACTTTTACTCCCCAACCTCCACAGCACGGGGGTTCACAAATCCCTCTGGATCCCAAACATCTTCCACTGCCTCTCCGCCAGCATTCCCTTTCCACAGCCTAGCCCAGGGTTTTCCCCCTTTGGAGCCCCTTTTCCTAGTTCTTTTCCCCAGTCAATGCTCAGTTGTCTCTTTGATGTCAGCAATAGGGAGCAACTCCCTGGAGAGCTCACAGCTTCCCTCCCTTCCTTGGCATAAGCTGAGTTGACCCCCACCCCCACACTGTCATTAGAAATGCGTTATTTCGTTATTTTACCATCGCTCCTCCCTCTCCCGTCTACACTCCTTGCGCTCCATTATTTCTAGACGAGTTTATCATCTTTTTTCCACCCCCCATCCAAACACACACATGCTGAAGGACCTTCAATTCCCGCCCAGCCTCCATCCCACCAACAGGACAGTCCCTTTTCGGGACAGAACGAGGATTGTTCAGACAGTGAATGATCATTCTGTCTATATATATGAACATGACGCACGGACTGCATAGAAAAATTCAATCAGTTATGCATGGAGGAAAGGCTTAGGTCCGTTCCCTTGACAACCAATGCCCGGTACTAAATACTTGCATTTTACTTGCCAAATACTACAGATTAGCCAACTAAAGCCTGCTTTCTCCTTCTTAAAAGGTCTAAACATTCAAGCACCGTCCACTCAGCGCAAGCAAGCTAATGTTATTAGACGAATATCTCCTGGCACACAAAGGGGGGGCAGCATTTGGGGGGCGAGAGGAGGAGAAAAGCAGTCTTGTTTTCTGTCTGAAAGCCAACTGCATCACTTAGCAACGAGCCCAGAGGCCTGCCAGAATTCAACCCTTGTTTGCAGCCTTTTAGTTCGGCTCAGTAAATTACATTTAACGCAAGCTGGGAGCGTCTGGGACGACTGAACGGCTGAACAAACAGCTCCCTGTGCTGCCCACGAGGTCCTCGGCCGGCTCCCGCCCGGCTGTGGGGAGAGCACTGGGAGGCGATGGGAATGGGGAGAGGGGCTGCTGCCTGAGGGAAACTGCTTCTTGCCACTGAGGTTTGGGAAAGCGGGGGGGAAGGCAGAAAAATGGGGAAGACAAGGGCTAAAAATGGAGAGCCAAGCATTGCTCACCAGCCGCTCGCTTTGGCATCGCTCCTTGGCACACCAGAGCCCCGTGCTGGGCAGCCCCCGGGTGTTCTCTTGCTACACAAGCCAAGCAGAGAACCAAAATCTCTCTGGTGCCATTCCCCTCCTGCCAGCACCACGGCTTAAATCAAAACCATGAGATTACAACACCAGCACAAAGGTGGCTCGAGAGATTTCTCTGTCACTCCCTTTGCTAATGGATCAAACTCATGGAGCAGGATTGTCCTCGGAGATGGCCAAACGGATTGGAAGCGGGAACAGGGGACTGACTACCTCTTGCACAGGGGGTCTTGCTTCCCACTGCGGTTTACAACATGTCCCTGGCTGGCAAGGGAGCTGAAGATGCCAAACTGAGTTCATGGCACACAGCCTGCACGGGGTGGCTGCTCTTCCCAGGGAACAGATCCTCCAGGGAAGCCCTGAGACAAGGCCTAGGGAACCTACCTTTGATGCTGCTGAGAGACAGCGAGCGATCCCGGTCTGCCAAGCTGGGCCCCAGTTTGCTGCTGCTGCTGCTGCTGTTGTCCTTCTGCCGGGCCACAGCCACAGCGATGCCAACAGGCAAGTGCCTCACCTCCACCTCGCCCTGGGAGCCGATGCTCTCACGGCCAAAGGATTTGGCGCTCTCGGGTCTCTCAGGGTCCCTCTTTAGCTGCTTCGCAGGCTGCTGCAGCAGCAGCTGCTGCACCTTGGAGGCTCCCAGCTGCGCAGAGTCCAACTTCACGTTGCCCAAACCCCCAAAGGGGCTCTTCTTGCCGCAGCTCTGCCGGGACGCCGTCTCCTTGGCAAAGCTGCCGCTGTACTTGATGAGGCTCTGCATGGCCGAGCCTTCGCCGTGCGAGGCGGGGTGCAGGACGTCCGCGGCGCCCCGCGAGCCCACCACCGAGGACCGCGGCAAACCGCTGGGGTCAAGGTAGACCTTCTTGGCTTCCTCCTCCACCCGGCTGACGTGGTTGTGCTGCGCGGCCAGCACCGCCATCTGCGTGGTGGCAAAGTTGCCCATCTCAAAGGGCTTCCACTTCTGCTCTGGCGGTTTCAGCTGACCGTGGTCCAGGTGCTGCCGGGAAGAGTCCAAAGTGCCATAGACCTTTGCTGCTTCTTTGGAGCTGGATCGCTGGAAGCGGTCCCGCTCGCAGGGGCGATGCTCTGCCTCTGGACTCGGCTTCAGCAAGTCCTTGGAGGCCAGGAACTCCCTGCTCTCCGGAGAGCCCAGCCCCGGCCGGTTGAGGAAGGGCTCTGAAGTGACCTGTCTCTTCAGTGCCATGGAGTTTGTCCTGATCACCGAGCCCTTCTCTCTCAGAACCTCCATCCTTTTGGCATCACTGTGACAAGAGAAGTCCTGGGACAAGAGTGTGCGGGAGGCATCTGCAAGGCACCGCTCCGTGGGCGACTGCAGCACCCCCACCTTGCCAAGGTCCTTGTCCTTCCCCTTGTTGTCACGGGCCTGGGAGGCGATTTGGATGGGCCCGCTCCTCTCATCGTAGGCTTCGACCGAAGGCACGAAGGTAGGGGCGATGACTTTGTGCTCCCTCCCCAGCTCCTTGGCCGGCGGGAAGATGGTGTACATGCTGGAATGGACGGGCTGCGGAGGGAATGTTGTGGCCGGCGTCATCTTCCCCGTCTGTGAGGGGTGTGGGGATGGACAGCTACAGGAGACGTGCAAAGCGCCCACGGAAGGCAGGAGGGGCTCCCCCCGCTTCAGCCGCTCCGCGTGGGCATGCGCAGAAGGCCTCATGTTCTCATCGTGCCGAGCGGGATCCTTGGCACAGCGGTCCTGCTCGGCACCCAGGACCTTCAGCATGGGGTCCCCGCCACCGTTGCAGTTGCTGAGGGAAGAGCTCTGCAGCGGGTTCTTGGACTTGGGTTCCCCACTGCCTGCGCCCCGATTTGGCATGTGCTCGGCCAGGAACGGCGAGAGACGCTCGCCGACCTTCACCGCCTTCTCCACCACACTCACTTTCCGGTCGCTGTCGGGCTTGGTGTCCTGCGTGAGGTCGACCACGCTGCGGGGTCGGGGCTCCTCCTTCGGCTTGCTCTCCTTCTTGGCAAAGGGCAGGGACAGATCGCTCCGGCACGCCCGCTCCTTCCCACCGGGGTCTTTCAGGCCTTCTTTCGAGCTTTTGTGCAGCTGCCCAAGGTCCTTTTCCCGGAGCAAAGTGCTCGACGTGTGGCTGCCCACAGTCCTTGAGAGGGGGGGCTGCGGGTGCAAAGCGGACTGGCCCGCATGGCTGGACAGGTAGAATCCATCTGCAGAGTAAAAGCAACCAAAATTATCACAGGCTTCCAACCCCTTCAGTCCTACACAGAGACAGGTAAGAGGTGGCAAACCAGGAAAGAACGGATTTCAAGGATGCCTTAAGCAGAAATGCCCAGGGCAAAGGAGACCAAGCAGTTTCCTCCATGCAGGATGCAGGACAGCCTTGTCTCTGACGCACACTGGGGCTTCAAGGAGGGACCTGGCCAGCTTTCCTACAGGACAGCCACAACCAAAATCTTGGTACTGCTCAGCCCAGAAAACATCCCTGGCTGATCACCCAAGGGGGTTCCTGCCCTTCACCCCCAACACTCCAGCATCCAGCAACTCCAGCAGCCAAACAAGCCCAAAGGACAGGGTAAGTACCCAGGGGTGACCGATGGGAAGGGCACACCGGGTCCCAGACTCACCTTTCTGCGACTCAAAGAGGCTGTGCTGTCCCAGCTGGGCCAGGAGCGGACTGCCGGCACTGGGAGGTTCGAGGTGGCTCAGGGGAATGTACGATGGGTAGAGACCATTAGGCAGATGGGAAAAGCCTGCAGAAGATGGGAAACAGAAGAGGGAAACATGTTTTATCCCGAGCAGCACGCTGCCTTGGAATCAGCCCCACAGGAGCACAGACTGTTGTGGCTGCCGGTCCCTCGCACGCCAGGAGCGGCGGTGGCGGCAGGGACGCACGCGGTGACACACAGCACGCACAGCCCAGGGCGGGGACCACTGCTTGGGGACCCCACTTCAGGCACTCATCCCCCACTGCGGGTCACCCAGCTCACCCCGGGCACCTCTGCAAGGATCCAACTCTGCAGCAAATGGAGCGTGCTGCTTCCTGAGCACAGCCTGACACCTGAAGGCTCAGCGACCAAACCACCTGGCTGATAAGATGTTTTATCACAAGTACAGTGACCTCTGGGTGAGTACACTCCCCAGTGTGCCTCCAGAGCTGTGATAAGACCTTCTTGCCAGCACAGCCTTGCCAACACAGCTCGTCCCCGCTGCAGGTGCCCAGCACTGGGTACAGGCTTTGGGAAAACACGAGAGCATCCTCCAGAGCAGCTCACAAAACGCAAAGCTTCACTTATCCAAACCCAGCATCTTATTCCAGAGAGGCAAAACAGAGGAGAAAGTGTGACGACCATCCATGAGCTGATATGAAAGCAGCATATCCCCACGATCCTGCTGCCAGTGGTCTGGATGTCCTGGACACTGGGTCCCCAGAACACCCTCATGCAAATAGTCACCATCAGCGTTTCCTCAGTGAATACAATCACCATAATAACACCCACTGTTGGCTACAGGCAGCAATTCCTCTCCAACACTGCCACCAAACGACACCCGTGCAACACTACAAACTCAACTCTCCGCCAGAACCAGCATCCCAGTCCATACCATAATTTAAAAACTAAGTAAAAGCCATCAGGAGAATCTGAAGGAGCCAGTCAAGCCCTCTGCAACCCTCCTCCCTTCCCCTCAGCCTCCTTTAGCAACCAATGTCCCCCAAATTCAACGATCCCACTCAAAGCAACCAGGCAACAAGTTTGTCAAGAGTCCAGCATCCAACTGGCTCAAAACAACATCACACCAAAACCCAAGGGGAGACAGAGAAGTTCAGTCCCCGAAGCTGCACGTGGAGCACCATCTGCGAGAGCTAGTCAATATTTCACATTATTTAGACAGCCAGGATCTCTTTCGCGTACATGTTTGCATCCCGGCATATGTGCCTCACCGACGCGGTGCTCCGCGCAGCTCCTGGCCCGCATCCATCGCCCGACAGATCCCAGCGGCATCACCCGCACACGCCAACCCTCCAGCAGCAGGACCAGGGGAGCTGCTGTGCCCATGCAGTTCAGCACCGAGCCCGTTCCCAGCAGGTAAAACCTGCTCTTTAACCTTGAGCACGCTGCTGCAAAGGCACTGAGCTTGCACACACGTTCCCACCTCTCCTCAGTAACCCCAAAACCTCCCTACTGAAGCATTTCCAAACACCTTTTCTTACTCCAGAGCTGGAGAGAGCTGAGTAGAACCCAGGAGCATCCACCCCGGCTTAGCTGTGAGCAGCTCCACTCCACGCCGTGTTTGCCTCAGCCGTGCCACCATCACCGCTCCAGCACGGCTGGGCTGGCAACGAGCCAGCATCTGGACCAGGAGCGACGCATTTCCGAGGGAACGCGAGTCCCATCTGGCAGAGCACACGGCTGCAGCATGGCAAAGCCCCCGGAGCACCCCATGCCACACCAGCCCGGAGGCTTCGGCCGCAGACGTCCCCACGTGAGCCCCTTCTCCCAGCCAGACATCAATCCCAGCTGCAGTTGCTCCAGCAGGCGGAAACACCGGCACGGGGATCATGACGAGACACATCTCATGCTGCAGACACCACTGTGCACAGATGCCCATGGCATGTCCCCACTTGCACGTGGTGCAGGGACATGAAGCCACCTGCAGAGCTCCAGGGAAGGGACACACTCCAGCACTGCCATCCAGTGCAGGGACACCTGCACACAGCTTAAGCTACTGGTACCCAAAGAGGCATTTTGGTACCAGTTACATCCCTGGTGCTACGAGGGCAGCTCCTTGCTTTTGGCATCATATCCTGCCCAGGGATAACACAGGCTCAGTCCAAGCCCCAAATGTGCTGGGGCTTCCTCCCCAGTCAGCATCATCACATCCTGCTGAGGTGACCCAGCCTCAGCCTAGAGCTGCAGTAGCAGGAGGCAAAGTGGGAAGTGTCCAAGCTGGGAACAGGTTCAGATGGACAAGTTGGGAACCCTGAAGGGCAGTGTCACGATGCCAGCGGGGAAACAGCAGCAGAACTGAGCTGATGCCACCTGCCAAGCCCCAAAGCCACTTCACATGAGGCAGCCCTTCCCAGTAACTTCCAGAAGCCCACAACAGCAGCGCTTCTTGGAGAGGCATAAGCCCAGCACAGGAGCTTAAAGCACATTCCAAAGCTTTGCAGATGTAGAAAGTGAGGCAAAGGCAGGTGCAATGACTTGGTGCATCACACAGCTGACCAGCAGCAAAACCAGAGAACCACTTGAACTCCAGCCTCGGGTCTACCAGAGACACTGTTTTCCCTTGCAAAGTGCCTGAAGAAGCTGCACAGGCTGTGTTTACCTGGCTTGTTCCCTGCCAGGAAACAGAGCCGGAGTAGGGAGGAGGTATCCGAACCACAGCTTTCCTGGGGACGAACCCAATGCAAATCCAATCCCGAGGCACTGCCAGAGCATCCCTTCCTCCGTACAGCCCCCCAGCAGCCACGCTGACGAGCTGGCGTTAAGACTCGCACGCAGCCCAAAACCTGCTGCCCCAGTGCCCTGGGCAGGACCTGGAGGTGAAGCTGCTCCTCCATGCGCTCAGGAGCCGCGCTCGCAGGAGGCGGCCGCGGGTGAGTCGCTGCCTCCTTGGATCCCCGTGCCAGAAAGCGATGCCAAGGGGAGAAACTCTACCGCAGTGAGCAACGCACGGCTCACCCCAACCATGGGCTTCTGCCAGGAGAAAGGGAGGGGAAAAGGGGAAACCACAACCACCTCCATCTGCCTGGGGCCAGAGTGTTTGCTGAAGCAGCACAAGATCCGCTTTGCCCAGGGACACGCCGACAGGTCTCGACAGGCTGAGCCACGCTCCTCCAGCCGATTGCTTGCCCAGAGGCGGTCTGGCACCACAGCACAGGCAGGGAGGTGCGAGTTGGCAACGCTGCCAAGCCCAGACTGGCTGTGCCCCCCTTCCCTGCCAAGTTACACCATGCCAAACACATGCGTGTGCCCATTAGCTCGGCCTCTGACCGCCTGGGAAAGGCACCACCAACACTTATCTCATGCCAGCAGGGACACACATGATCCAAAGCAGCCCAGCTCTGAGGGTAAAAGGGTTCAGGGCACAGAGATCGTCCCTCGAACCACCTCATCCCTATAGCCAGCAGCCAAAATGCAACCCCTGTGATGCTCCAGTTGCTGCAGTGGATGAGCACACCTGTCCTCCTCCTTTCCCAGCTCCAAGATTATAAAACATACCTGTTTTGCACAATTGAGACATAAATCACTAAGGGCTGTTATTAAAGGAACTTGGCGGGTGCAGATGTGTCAGCCCACTTGAAAACATCTTCTTCATCTTTGCTCAGCTCTCCAAAATGGCACGGGTTCGGGGAAGAGGTACGGCCGCGGGTGACTCACCACCGAGAGGAGATGTGACCGATGGGGAGATGAGATACCAGCGACCGCACAAACCACACGCCAAACGTCTGGAGGCCGGAGGTCGTGCTGGGGGAAGTGGGAGGGAAACAGACCCCACGTGCTCAGCCTGCTTGGGGTTGCCAAAGGGCCCTGAGAGGAGGGAGCCGACAGAAGGCGCCGCCAGGCAGAGCTGGGGAAAGAGGGCAGGCAGCCACGCCCTCAGCAGAGGGGGCTGCCACTGGTCACCCAGAGTTTTAAACCTGTGGGGCTCTCTCTGACTTGGTCCCTCACACCTCAAGCCTAAAATTCAGTCCCAGCTGGACAAGTCGGTCAAGCCTGGGTTGTTGAAGAGCCAGACAGGAGGAGGGCATGCTGGAAGCAACATGCTGGAACTGAACATATCTCCCCCGTGGACACAGCTCCGGCCAATGAGCCAGGCTACACGCCTGAGGTGACACGGGTGTGTGCCAGCACTGGAAAAGCTGTTCCATCCCTCCTCGACTGTAAGTGACTGGCTGATACCTTCAGCATCTCCATGCTGCCCTCGACACTGGCTGCCAACCTGCTGCAGAGGGGACAGCTCACTTGGACACCCATGAAGGGTCAAGGGCAGCAAGTGGGAGCAACATGGAGACACCACTCAATGGGGAATTCACTCTCCCAGTCTGGTTCCATGTTTCCAAACCAACCAAGAGCATCAACACACCAGAGAGAAGCAGCATCCACAAAGCCTCTGCTCATGCCTTGGGACAGCTTTCCAGTTGGAAAAGACCTTTAATCAAGTCCAGAGCAGCTGGACAGCCCTGGTGGCTGGCATGGGATAAGAGGTGGCCACGTGCACTGCTGGCTGCAAAGCACACCCTGAAGCTGCACGCCAGGCACAAGCCATCCTCACCTTAGAAGCCACAGCCCTGGCACCGGAAGACCAGTGGCCTCCAGCACCCCGGGAGAAGTGAAGTAACTCTCCCCCACCAGCCCCATCCGCCCGTTACACGTTTTTTTGCCACTTATGAAACATTTCCAACTGCCGGCATCTCGCCCCATCCTCCCTGGCCATGATGGACGGACACACTGCCAGGACTCAGGCTGGCACCACACAGTGCTCTGCAAGGGGCTACGGCTACAGAAGAGCCTGAGCTATAAAGCCTGGCCCCCCTGAGCCCTCCAGTCTGAGCCCAGCAGGGCTGGGAAACACAGCGGTGAAGATTTGGGTTTATTTCCATGGGATGTTTTGAGCTCTGGGCACTCGAGGGAGATTTGCAGCCAGGTTCTCCGCTGGCTGCTGGGCACAGCACAGAGCAGGAGCTGCAGCCGCCCTTGGCCGGGAGCACAATCACCTCTTCCCCAGTCCGGCTCGCAGTGCCTCACAGGCAGCCAACTGGGACAACAGTCCACGCCACAAACAGCTGGATAAACGCTTACGTCCTCCCTGGCAGGGAGGGAGGGGAGGAAAGCAGGCAAGGTCCAAGCACAGTGAGTACCTTCCCACCACCAGCAGGACAGACAGCACACCAGCTGCCTGGGCTTACCATCATGGGTGCAGCCCTGATCCTCTCCCTGCAGTAGCAGCAGATTCCCAGGGAAGACTCTTTCAGGGCTCCCCCTCCAGCACACACCTCCCCATCCCTGCCCCGCGCAGCCCGGCCACAGCTATTCCTCATGCACACATTTATGGCTGCAAACAGCTGCGAGCCGGAGTGCTGACAGTGTAAATCTTTGCCACCTCCTCCCCTGCCTGCCAGGGCAGCTCCAGTGACACCCGAGGCACCGGAGCCGCTTTGACTCTGTGCCATGCACGAGACACCAGCGATACGAGCCCCTGAACATGCCGGGCTGAAACCAAAGCCCCCGGATCAGATGTGCCTGGACTCCAGCGACGGCTGGTCCCTACCCCTGTCCCCAGCAGCCCCAAGCTGCTGTCACAACCCAACACTCTCCGTGCCAAAAACCACCCCAAGAGCCGTATTTACACCCCATGCCACAGGACTGGCAGTAGCTTCAAAGCCCTAATTTACAGCCTCAATTCTCTGCATCCCCTGAAAGCCTTCGATCCCATCCCCAGGATCCAGAACAGCCAGGGCAATTTAACTCCCCATTTAATCTTCTAAGGGCCCTGGCGAGCTCGGAGACAGCATCCTCCGGCGGGGGGTCCACACTCCCGGCCTTTACTGGCTTGAACAGCGCCGCGCCGCTTTCCTTCAGCTGCAAAAATCACTACCTTAAAAGCCAAGGCGAGTTCTCCCTCCAGCTCAGTACAGCTCTCTATTGTTTCTCTTAATTTTATTTTATTCCACGTGGGAATCTGTGTCCAGGCTGCTTTATTTTTAAGTGGCTCTTGCTCAATATTTACTATCGCTCGCAGCTGCGTCAGCGCAGGAACACCGCGCGCTCGTGCCAGGTTTCCGAGCAGCCCTCCCGCAGCCGTTCCCCCCGTGCCGATGCTGTGCCACGATTCTCCTGCCGTGCCACCCTCGTGGTGAATCACCAGCCCCCCACAGCCACAGGACACTGAAGGGCAGGGTGTGAGCACAGGGCATGGGGGGAGTTCCCTGCTTCCATGGAAATAAATATCACCAGGCCCAGCCCTGCTGCTCACCTCCTCCTCACCCAGGAGCTGAAACAGCCCCAGCAGCCTGGAGATGGCAGAGGAGGAGAAAATGGGAAGTGGCTGGAAGGGCTCAAGGGACTAGCGCTCACGCCTGGTTCTGCCCCAATGTCCTGCAAACTTCGTTTCCACCATGCAACAAAACAAAGGCAATCCAAGGTATGGCAGTGCCTCAGGAAAAGGACACCAACAGGACACCCTGAAGATCCCCCACAAGGTCACCCACCAGCTCCCCATTAACAGCATCTCCATGGGGACAGCAAGAAGCCACCCGGGTGGGGACATGAATTGCTCTGGCAGAATGAAGGCGGCTTTTCCTCATGCTGGAGGAGCCAGGATGGAAACCATCCCAGTGGGATCCTTGATACGATGCACAGCCAGTCCACTCAGCCTGGAACGTGGGGTACGGAAGCACTGACCCGGTCCCATGCTAATCCTGACACTCAAACCAGTGTCAGCGCTCCTGGGTCACTGCCAGCCATGACAGCAGAAGCTTCTCCCACATGCCCCCAGCCTGAAATCCCCTCCACGTCGGATGTCTCTCCTTTTCCGCTGGCATAATTAAACCTGACACCCCTACAGGAGTCCACTGAAACCTCCAGACTCTCACTACACAACCACACAGCTCTCCTCAAACACCAAGGAGTGACTCGGTGGGGTCTTCAGCTCTACATTACTAAAATGCTGTATGGAAATTGAAAAAATAGTAATTTAAACTCTCAAATTGATTAGCAGAATCCTCAGGAATGTGGAACCTGGCTGCTAGATTGCAGTCTCGTATTCCTCTCCTGATTTTCTAGGACAGCATCAAAATGTCTTTGCTCTGGTTCACCGTTCATGATGTTGAAGATTCTTCAGGCACTGATGTCCAGCACAGGGGTTCTAAGGCTGACTCTGGCTCCTTGGCACTGGGTGCACACTTTCAGTACAGGTGCTTCCCCCCCTTACTAAGCAGAGAAATTTAATCCATCCCATTATTTTAAACCGTATTATTTTTTAAATCACCCAAACTCAGTGCAGAAGATGATACAAACAAGGGAGCCCCCCCTCCCCGAGCCCTGCCCGCACATTTAACCCGACACCACCCACGCACTGTCCCGTGCCTTCATTAGAAAAGAGCTCGTTACCCTTCACTGCCAGAGCCCGGAGAGCTACAGGAGCTCGGTGGGGGAGGTTATTGTGAGATGGCACCGGTGCTGGTCCCCACATCACCTGCACCGAGTGCCTGCCAGCAGCAATTAAATCAGCCTTCAAAGAGAGAGCCCAGCTTTCCCAGCACCATTAGCCGTGCCCTGGAGGGAACACGGTCTATTTTCAGCCACAATGACTTAAGATCAGGTCACCAGCAGGTTAAATGGGACTGTGCAGCATCATCTCCCTGCCCTCCCATTGAGAAATTAAACACCGCTGTGTGATGGGCAGCACCAGCCCTGGACACACACCAGGTGCCCAGGGAAAGGTAAATGCCACCTGCCTGCCTCCTCTCCTCTGCTCCCCATCACTGGCCATGGACACCCACTGCCCTGGCTGCCTTCCCTCTGCATGGGGTGGTGGGTGGGGGTTCACTGCAGGATCACCCCTGGGTTCCTCCCTGCCCCTGTCCTCTTGTCCAGCACAGTGACAGCTCACGTCCAGAATAGTCCCCACCATGCCCAAGGCCAGGAGCGCTGGAAGGAGCTTCATCACCCCCCCATCCTGAAAATCCAGGCCTGCACAGTGCCAGACCAGGGCTGCTCATCTTGCCCCTTCCTCCCGATGGCCCAAGTGCAAGTCCCCAAGCTGGAGACTGCCCCAAGCCACCAGCATTTCACCACAGCCACCAAAGAGATGGCATCTCCCCTCAGCAGCTCCATCTGCTCCGCTGGTAGGCCCACCACTGAAACCCAACCAGCCACCCCACCACTAACATCTGGCGGGGAGCTGGCAGCTGGATGCGGGTTTGTTTTGCCTCCCAGGCTCCTGCCAGGCGCAGTCAGCACGAGCCGGGATGACTCAAAGCCTGAGAGACGCAGCCTCCGTCGCTGCTTATTTTAAACCCTCTTGTCTGCAAAGCAGCTGCTGTGGCTCAGCATCTCTCGGGGTACCTTGCAAAGGGGGTGGCACTGCAAGGGGAAACTGAGGCACAGCCCCACCATCAGACCTGGGAACCACATCACCAATGCCTGCGTGCTCAGCAGTCATTGAGCACAACACAGGGAGCCAGCAGCAAGAGGGGATCAGCTCCGAGAAACAGCCCAGGGCTGCAGCAAGGACATTGCCAATGACCCAAATGCGTTCATCAGCTCCAGCTTCGTGATTCCCCTTGGATACAGCATGGCCAGGACACAGTAAGTGCAAGGTGAAGCTGGATGCTCCCGCACATGCTGCTCTGTGTGCCACAGGAGTGAATGCATCCCTCTCCCAGAGCCCAGCACTACTTAAAAAACACCTGCAGGAGCCTAAACCACCCTGGGAAAAATTCAGCAACAGGCTGCAGGCATCAGGGGATGGAAGAAAGGGATCCACACATGGATCAGAATCTTGTAAGATTCTTTTCCTTAGGAAACCAGGCTCAAAAGCTCAACTTCTGCCTAGCCTCTTTCCTCTTGACCCCACACTCAGCCTTTTCTTCCTTCCAGAGGCTCCTGGCCTTCCCAACATCCTCCTGAACATCAGCTCACCGCACCTCTTCTGCACCAAAAAAGCACTGAACCACGAAGCAAAGGGGTATCTGCGGCGGGCAAATGCCCGGGACCCCACACCTCCCGGCTGCCGATAATGGGAGATAAACGCAGAGGCAAATATTATGGCAGTGCGGTTTAATTCCCGATGAATTATGCAAATCCGTATTCAAATTCAAGCACAGCCCTTGGGCTCTTGACAAATTGCCAAGCTGGCCCCGGTGACACCAGGCAGGGACAGCCAGCCCTCCATCAGGTGAGGCACTACATGGGTGCCCTATATATGTACATACACACACAGATGTGCTTGCACCTCTCAGCTAGGGAGACCAAGGAGCACTTGTAAGAATGGTTCAAGAGTGACTTTTGCGTTTCTCCCTCCTCCCAGCTGCATTTATTGTGTCCAGGGAAGGCCGCTGAGCTTTCGTATCCTCCACAAGATGGAAGCAGCTTGGCCTGGCAGCGAGATTCAAAGCAGGACAGAAGATAAAATCCACCATGTCCAGGGCTCGGGAGAACAGGCGGCAGAGGGGGGCAGGACAGGAAAGCCTAAAACACTTGTGCCAATATGACTGTCAGCCCTGAAGCTGAGGAAAGGAAGATCTGTCCACAAAATAGTCACAGAGAGGGCTCATCTGATGAAAGTAGGAATTTCCGATCCCACACAAACCCCGAACATCCATTAAAAGTAGCAGAAGAATTGCTGCTTTGTGTCACTAATCTCATTAGGGAGAAAGCCCCGCTGCAGTGCCGGGATTGCAAAGGGAAACCCCGGCACGCTGCACACTCCAGGAGCCCGGCACAGTGTGCCTGCTCATCCGAGCGGAGCCAGGGCTTCCACCGGCACCCCGGCGAGGTGCCTGCACCCTTCTTTACTCACCCGCCCGGATCTCTACTCGCTGGAGCATTATCCGCTTGGCTTGCGTGTGACACGGCATGTGGGATGTCCCCACGCCCAGCAGAGCAGGACACAAACACCAGGATGACACACACTGCGTGGCGGTAACACCGGAGCTGCTTCATCCACACACAGCGACCGGCGCTGCTGCGAGCAGCACACAGCCCAATCCCTCCAAAACCCTTCCTCCCAAGCACAGCGGACACTGCTGTTATTAGTTTTAATTTTTTTTTTACTAAAGCAATTAAACCAAATGTGTTAAAACCATATTCAAGCCACAGGGAATTCTGCTGAGAAGGGATGGGGGCACGAAGGAAATCAGAGGCAAGACATCCAAACACCGAAGGTAAAAAGAGCTCTTTGCTGGCAGGGATGCATCAGGATAAGATGGACGGAGACAGAAGCAGGAGCAACCTTCACAGAAGTTGCCGGGGATACAGCTCCAGACAGACAGGGCTGAGTGTCCTAAAATTTCTGTTACTCCTCTAAAAAGGCATATTCCCTCCTGAATACTACTCCTTCCCTTGCTCAGAGCCCACCATGTTTGGCTTGCCTGCCTGCATCCAGCTCCCTCAAAATGGCTCTTTGGCCACTGCTACGCTGGCAATAAAATTTATTCCCAAGGTCACTTCAATCCTTTTGCCACTATTTCAATCTGGCTGGATTTAAACAAAACGCAGCCTTAGACACACAGAGCCCCCCCCTTTCTGCCCATCACTTCCCTGATTTAGCGATGCCAAACTCTCAACTACCTTTTCACTTCCCATAACCGTCAGAGGCAACAGCTGGAGAGGAAAACGGGAGCATATTGTGCACCCAACAGCTGATCCTGGCGGCGTGGGGAGCGAGCCCAACTGTCACCGCCGCGGCGCTGCCGGAGCGGGGGCTCCTGCCGCGCGTCCCCAGCCAGCGCCCATGGGGACCGGGATAAAGGGGCTGTGTGGCTGCCATCCCCTTGGTGTTTAAGAGCTGGGGAGAAGCGAACAATAAGCAAAGCAAATAAACAGTGGAGAGGGACGGCGTCGGTGGGTGCGTCGCGATGCCTGAAGACATCCAGCTGCGCCATCCCAGAGTGAAGCCAGCCAGAAACGCGGGGATGGGAGGAAACATGGGGAGAAGGAAACCCTTGTGGCGAGGGTGAGGCAGCCACGCCAGAGCAGTCCCCTCCAAACTTTGCTTTTTAAAGAGCATCCCCAGCTGGAAAAGCCAGCGAAAGGCTGTGCAGCTGGACACAGCACTGCTCCCTCACCCTGGCTCCACTGGGCAGGGAACTCAGGGCTGCCCTCGGCTCCTCCACCCCGCCTGCATTTTCAGGTTGTTCAGGGCGCACCGTGCTCTCCGTTTCAGCAGCGAGGCTGAACAAAGCACTCCCTTGTCTTCGGCACCTCGAGCAGCCGATGCTGGATCGCGTTACCTAACCCAGACCAACATCTCCTCGCCCCGGCACGGCAGCTTTCGTGTCAGCACATGCCAGGCTGGCCCCGATTCCCTGCACCACCTCCTGCCTGGAGCTTTAACTGGACCAGTTTAGTACACGGGGAAAACACACGGGGCCTTGTTTGGACTCGTCGGGCGCTAACCCCAGCTCGGGGAGGTGATCCGACACCCTCGCGCCGGTCGCAGCCGCGGCCGAACCGCAAGGCGCTCACCTGGAAGGCTGCCGTAATGACGTTAATTCCCCTTAACAATGTTCATTTCCATATTCATCAGAAGATGGTGAAATGACAAGATGGGGGGTTATTTACTATATAATTATAAACTAATTTCAGCTTTACTCTGGGTTATCCTAGGAAGGAGATCTAAAATTTCCCTTACGAAAGCCCTGCTCTGCTAACCACGTCTGCAGTGAGATTAATTCCCAGCGATTTCCATTTCTCCAACAGCTGCTGTGCTGGGAAAGAGCAGGAGCTTGTCCCCAACACCAGGGACCTGCCCAGTGCCCCATGCCACCCCCGGCTAGGATTTCCAGCGTCGGCTCATCCTCCAGATCAGATTTTCTCTGGCACACCATCAGTCAGGGATGGGAGCCGTGGTTTTCCAGCCCCACCAAGGAGACTCTGTACTGGGTAGAAGGTAAGGCTCACTCCAAGTGGGAGAAAGGCTGCTAAAAACCACACTAATAAATGACACCTTTACCAGCCTTGTGTACCAGAGGCAGGGACAGACCCTGACCGTTCACCTGGGAAGGTGTTGGAAACCCTCACACAGCAGAGGATCCTGCAGGACCTTGCTCCGAGCAAGTTTACGTCACCATGTTGGCCCTTGGGCTCTTGTCCATGTTCCAAGCCCAATATCCCTACCAGCTACTACTGCTTGGGATGGGCATTTCAACAGAGACTGCAGCACAGGGTGGAGAGTCCTTCCCACTGCTCCTGAACGATGGACATGCCACCCCACAGCCCACTGGGACCTTGGCAAAAATCACTGGGACATCAGAGAAACACAGATGAGAGGGAGACTCCCAGAAATGCCTAAGTTCCTTTTCCACCACCATTTCAAAACAGAGACTGCTCCTGCCTTCCTCACAGCCTATGAGTTGGCCGCCAGCCCAAGGGAGCTGCAGGGACATCACTCCGTGGCCAAGCACTTCCTCCACCCCCGGGGATGCCAGGTGTGAAGAGCAGAGTGTGACGGGACCGAGCACAACATCGCTGCCCAGCGCAGGCCAGCACCACCTCCCCGAGCCCCACTGGGACAGGCACACTCCCCGCTCTGCCTGAAAACATGTCTCAAAAAGCATCTCATTTCACCAGGGCCCCAAGGGAGGGGAAGCATCCTCCCAGGCAGGTCTCCAGCCCATCCGCATTCCTCCCAGTGTTACACCGAGCCCCTGTCCCAAGGAGCCCCCCGCGCTCAGGCCCTCGCACCACCCCCTGGGCGGGCAGGGAGGGGGAACCGCGATTTCAAGGGCCATTAAACACCGATGGTATTTTCCTTGCAGCATCAAAACGTGACCAAAAGCGCCGTGCCGAACCACGGGCAAAATTGCGCCGCTGGTCTGGGAGCCATCACGCTCCGAGCAATGCGGAGGAGCGGGGCACGGATCGCTCCGGCGCCCAGTCCGTGCTACCCGGGTCTCTCTATCAGCAAAGCGAGTTTAGCATGGATGCAGTTTGATGAGCGAATTGTGCTTCCACTGGCACTGCCGACGGCAAGGCCTCCTGCAAAATCTGCGGGCTCAGCAGAAGCACCATTTTGCCATTATAAGGATGGCTACAGCGGGATTTTGCTGGCACAGCAGCGCTGTCCTGGGGGATGCAAGGGTATTTTTATGTCTTTTCCTATGCTCCTACCTGGCCTAGCTGTCTGGAAAACTTCTCCCCGGGCACAGCAGACCTGGAAGCAAGGACTGTCTCCAATCTGCCTTAAATCCCTGCATTTGAATGCACATGCTAATGTGAAGTAGGAAAGCAGGGAAACCAAAATCTCTCCCCTCTGTCTGCTCGCTTTCCTTCCAGCCACTGCTCTGGAGCTGGATTTAGCAGAGTCAGCCCTGCTCATAGTGGTGTGTCCCTTTTCCCGGCCACTGAAAAGTGTTTCTGAAGCATATTTTAATTGAAGATGCTGAGCATCCTTTTATACAAACACACATCTATTCCTGCAGTCCCCCACTCAAGAAAGGATACCTCAGCACACAGCAAAAAGCACACTTTTATTAATTACTATTAATATTATTTTGAATTCAGAGTCTTATTTTGGATGTGGGTGATCCTTGCTCACACACAGCCCCGCTGCTGCCTAGCAGGGACACGGTCCCAGAGCAGCCCTTCGCAAACGCGTCTGAGAGAGCCTTTTCCACCTCCCCCAAAACACGGAGTCTGCCAAGAACAATACACTCCTCTGGGATGGAGCCGAGACCAGGACCCGAAGACAGTGGGATAGGGAAGGAGCAAAACGATATACCCCTGTATTTTGAGCTGCTGCAGAGCAGAGCAAGCCCTTGCTTTAATGGACTCAGCTGCCTCATTCCATTGATTGCAGCCTTTTTTTAAGCAACATCTTCCCAGCAAGCTCCAGGCATGAAATTCCACTGCAAACAGTCCCCTTCCTCCGCTATCCCTCTGCAAGGCCCATGGGGAGCACCACCCTGCCCTCCTCGGGGATGAGTAGATGCCCAAGAGTACAGGAGGGACAGGGAATGGCATCCCCACACCGCGGGCCGGCTCAGCTCCCGCCTCGTCCTCCGGCTCACTCCTCCCTCCATGCACTTCCAACAAAGGAGCTTCTGTCCCCGTCCTCCCGGCCCGCACGGCAGCGGCCAAAACGCCACCACGGAGCAGAAATCCCCCAGAGAGGAGCTGAGGGTCCAGGGGTCACTGGACACAGCCCAGGCGCCCGTACTTTGGTGCTGGGACAGAGCCCGGCTGCCGGAATGAGCAGAAGGTACGGGAAAAACAAGGAGTCGGTGCTGGCCATAACTGGATTCTCAAATATGGCCAATCGTGCTATTTTTACAGGGGCGTATTTATTTTCGGAGGACGCTGGGATGGATTCAAGAGTCTCTTTCTTCAGCCCGGCGGTATTTAAGGATCGGTTTGAACTGGCTCTATTTAAAGGCTTCGCCTCCTGCCCACTTTTCTTAACCCCTTGCATAAGCCTTTGCTTTCCACCCCTCCTAAAAACAAAACAAAGCCCCCAAAAAACACAATAACAACAACAAAAAACCCCACCAAAACCACACACCAACAGCACTGCGAACGCAAACCTACAAAGAGCCCCTCGGTAGCAGGAAGCAATCATCATTTCAGGCAATATTGTTAAAGCTGTAAAAAACAACAACAAAAAAAAATATCCCTGCCTATCCCGCTGCTGTGGTTTAATGGGAGTTTCAGCTGTTAATTGTACAGATCTTTTTAATGGAGTTTAGCCTGGTTGGGAATTGCTGTGATGAAGCTGAGCTTTGCGAGGATCGTGCTGGGGAGTGGACAGGGAGACCGGGCACCACTGAGGTGCAGGGACGGGGGATTTCAAACAACTCCCAGAAAAAGGAAAATAAAAATAATTTTAAAAATAAAATAAGAACACAATAAAAAAAGCACTGGAAGTATCACACACCCCACTCCCTCTGTGAGGGAACCCAAATCTGAGGCTTCCTCCCAGTGTGGTGGGGAAGCTCCTGGACGGTATCACAGAGATTGGTCAGCTTGGAGAGGCCAGAGCTCTGTGCCTCCGTCCTGACCTGCCTGGACTTCAGAAAAGGAAACTTTGGGAGGAGAAATAAAACAAAACAAAAACAGAACAAAAACCATAAAACTGCCCAATAAAAAATAAGAATAATTTTAAAAATACCAAGGACCCACACTTGGTTTGGCTTGTGATTGTCCAGATGAATTGTTGCAGAGATTGTATTCTGGTGCAGTAGGAGGCAGAAAAAAATAACCAAGGGGAAAAAAAAAAGAGAGGAAAAAAAAAGACAAAAGGGAAGGAAAAAAGAAGGTGTTTGTCCATGTGCTTGGCTTCATAGCCCGTTCGCTTTACACCTCTCCTCTTAGCACCTGGGAAATTGGCACTGCCACCTAGTCTAAAACTAATAAATCTTTTTCCCTCGATTCAGGCTGCTTCCTTCTCTGCAGATGTTGGCAATCAGGTTTGCAAATTTCAAAGTCATTCATCCCGGGCGGCTGGGAGAAAAGCAGGTTTATTATTGCAAAACCTGTCACCCTCCCAACGCCTAAAGTAAACTCCGAGTCACCTCTCCACGCCCAGGGGAAAGAAAGGCGAAAAAAAAATTTAAAATAGAGCCAGAGAGGGAAATCAAACGGTCAGAAATCCCTTGCGTCCTCCCAGGGAAAGCAGCGAGCAGGAATGTGGGCAGGAGAGTGCGGCAGCGTCCTCCCAGCAGTGCCGGACTCCGCAAGCCGCTGGGAAAGGGAGCTCGGAACAGGGGAAAAAAATAAAAAGCCTCCAAAAACCGAAAGTAATTTAAACAAATAAATAAAAAGCTGACTGTGGGGAAAAAAATAGACTGCGTATATTTCAGTGTCTGCCTTTTTTTTTCTTTTTTTCTTTTTTAATAGAAATGCAGCCGTGGGGCTGCCCGAAGATGAAGCGCGTCGAGGAGAGGGAAAAAATATAAGCGAGCAGTCACTGCACGGAAGTTTTGTTTGCAGGTTTAAAAAGTAAGAATTGAAGAGAAGAAAAAAGGAAAAAAAAAACAAAACCAAAAAAACAAAAAACACCAAAACCAGCGGTGCCGGCAGCGCTGCCCGGCGGCAGCGGGATCTCAGCGGGGCTCGGGCTGCACCGGTTAAGAATTTACCAAACAGCCCCATTTTACCCCTTTCTCCCAGCCCAGGGATGGTTTTTTTGGCTGGCCGGGAAGCACAGCGCCGGGCAGCGCAGCCCCGTCCCTCCGCAGCCCGGTCTGCGCCTCCCCCAGCTTTCCCGAAAATCGGATTTATTCCCCGGATTTATCCCGCGGCCGCCGCGGCGGGGATTTTCCTCAGTACCAAGAAAACCGTACGCTAGAAGGGGGGACTTCTATCGGCTAGGCGCGATTTTTCCCCCCTGTTCCCCTATTTTTTACTCCGTTGCCGTATTTTTGCACCATCACCCTGTTTTTTTCGTACTTCTTCCCCATTCCCCTATTTTTTTCGCCAAATCAAAACCACGCGAAGCAGAAAACACTTGGGGAAAACACGCGAAAAAGCTGCGAGCACATAAATATGTAATTATGACGATATTTATGCTTTGGGGGGGTTAAAGCCCTATCCCGGGTCCGCCGCCCGCGACCGCGGAGGGAAGGCAGGGAAGGCGCGGGGGT